>JAHPZR010033471.1:0-11987 GCA_019787425.1 Platygyra sinensis | reverse complement strand
TATTTTACAGATTACATATTGTTTTTTTTTAGCGTCAAATCTCACATGAGCAAAAGAAAGGCATTAATCAACTTAACCTTAATCTTCTCCGACAAATGGAGAGACTGAAGCCAGTGTGGTGTAGTATGGGTTTGAATGATCTTTTTCTGAAACCCCTATGCAAGTTTAATTATAATAAATTAACTCATAGGTCGGTTTGCATTCGCAGTTTCAGTTCTAGCCAGAAGGTTAAGTTACAAAATACCTTAGAATTTTCAAAAAGGCCAGTAGTACGTTCTTCGTTTCGCCTCCGTTCACATTCAAAACATCGCGGGGGGGACCCAGGGGGGGGGGGGTGTACATGTTACAAGGGAAAAAAATACTTTTCTCACATAACCACGAGCCTTTTATGGGAGGTGTTTGGCATATACTTGGCATTCACGTGAAAATTTCTGCCAATTGATCGTCAAAAGAAACGCATGTGATTCAGGAATGACGAAAATTATCATGGTCGTTGTTGGGAACTAGGCGGTTTTAATCTCATTAGTGAGATCGTTCAATCCTTAGTAGGGTTTGCGAGCATTTGTGTGAACATCCGAGCAGTGCTTTTGTTGTTGCGAACACGAGCCAGTGATCAAATTTGTCTTAAAAGCAAGCGATGTCACCACCCACTGGAGAAAAAAACCAGATGGGGAGCAGCGAGCATCTGCGTAAAGTTACATAACCTGAATCTCTATTTTATTAAATGAAAACGTTGTTTTGGCCATTGATCCGGCTGGGACACCTCCCAACAGGACATTAAAACACAAAGTACTCAAGACATTAACATCTCTTTGTCGTCTACAAAAAGTAAGCAAGGGTCATTGTCCTGGAATTTTACCTCATATTTTTACTAGGTTAGGTCTGCACATGCATTGGCTTCGAACTAGATCTGCTATCGTAATGACGTTGTGACACCATTATTTAAAAGAAAACTCAGGGCTCAGGACTTTCACTTAAGTGCATGTGTCTATGAATAAATTAGGAACACAAAAATTTTGAATATTTAATTAGTTGGAAGTTTATTTTAATTAGTACGAGCAAGTTTTTGTGTTGTTTTGGTGAGGGCCATATGTAAACTCCGGATACAGATTATCAAGATTTGTTCGTTGTTTGTTGTTACCTATCGACGGATCAGCCAGTCCAAGCAGCCTTACAGCCACTTATGCCTTGTTTTCTGCCAAGAAAAAGCTACCAGAATCCGAATCAGCAGGCGAAGCAGTAGCAAAAACATTCTCCCGATCTTCAGCGACAGTCTTTTTCCAAGTTCCTTGATGGCGTACTTTTCGCACCAAAACACCAGTCTCTCTAGCGTCCTTTCATTTCGTCATCTGAATTCTCAGAAGGCAAGTACTTGTTACTTATCTTAGAGGAAAGCTCCTCGATTTAGATTGTTCTATGAGGCGTTTTTTTCTTTCTTTCTTAACATTGTTCTAACTTCAACAATCCACAGCCCCCCCCACCCCCCCCCCCCCCCCAGAAACAAAAATGCACGCTTCACGTGGAGCTCATATAGCCAGCGGTTGTTGCCACTATCGTTGGCTACTTCATCTTTGGTAAGCCATGAACCGTGCCTAAAAGTTGTTTTCATAGGGGAGGGCTCATCTTAGGCCAAAATTGTTTTATAAAATGGATATAAGGGGACGTGATTTAGAAAATATTTTTAAACTCTCTGACAACTTCAGACTCATCAATATTTTTAAAATTGCATCTTTTTTAAGTTTTCTTTAGAATCTTCGAGTCCACTGTGGTATAAACGTTGTCTGTTTTACGGCCTACTTAACCATACCCATGTTGTGTAGTACGAACTGATAAACTGTTTACCCGGCCTGTTTTTATGTTTACCCCAAATCCCACTTAAGAAACAAGTCAAAATAGGGTACTTTACCATGGTAAAAAAGTGTAATAGAGGATCAAATATAGGCTTCAATTTACCACGTTATAATGTGTACTATTTTCGACTAGGTAGGACTGGGAAACTGTTTTACCATGTATTTCTTACAAAGATGTAAGGTGTTAAGCATTTTTACCGGTGTAAATATATTTCAAGCGGTCATTTGCAGTTATTTAAAGCTGTGGTAAATTTCACGCGTAAAACTGTCACCTCACCACCATGGTACCATGAGGGCAAAATCCAGTCTAATGCCACCATCCTAAATTTAACTATTTATTCATGATAGAAATATATTTTTCTGGTTGCAATGATTTCTGATTTCTTCACTAAGATTAGCAAGAATATGAAATTTCAATCATATCGTGTAAATCATACCGACGATAAGTAAATGGTTGGAAGTCATGTTATAAGCGTCAGTCGTAAGTTATGATTTATTGCAGCATAACAAGCGCTAGGGTCCGCCAGCCGTAATCAAAATTCGCATCAGTGTCTAAGACACCCATTTTCAAATAAAGTAGATATTTAATAACCAAATAAACGGAAGCCTGGACTGTGTTCTGTTTTGTTGAAAGCGCGCAGGAAGCGGTAGAGCTCGAAAGAAGTGCAGGGGTTCAAATGTAAACCTTCACAAACAATGTTTTAGTAACAAAGTCTGTTATGACCTATCTTTATCAGGAACTTGATCAAACAAGGTGCCGGAAGATTAGTACACTCCAAAGGTAAACAAAAACATTGGAACAAAATATTACATTTTTCTCCGCAGTTCAAAGTGATCGGCTTTAAGTTGGCTTGATAGCTCACTTGGTAGAGCACTGCACCGGTATCGCAGAGATCATGGGTTCGAATCCCGTTCAGGGCTATTTTGTTTTCAAGCTTTAATTTCATAACTGCTTGGTTTACTCTTTCCTCCATTCAGGAGGTGGATAATGATGTGCTTTGCAGATCGTGACGCTGGTGCAGTTGTTAGAAGTACCGTTTACAAAATCGAAACAAA
Source organism: Platygyra sinensis (assembly GCA_019787425.1). NCBI lineage: Eukaryota > Metazoa > Cnidaria > Anthozoa > Scleractinia > Merulinidae > Platygyra > Platygyra sinensis. The sequence continues at coordinate 9,081 of JAHPZR010033471.1, read as the reverse complement.
TGACTGTTGTAAAGGTGTGCCCTCAGAAAATGACCACTAAGACCGGACTACATGTGATACACTCCACCAGCACTGAAATCAACTCTGTTACCTTATGCTTCCTTTAAAATAGGCAATGTAGAATAATGCGGCTTTTAAAATGCCGGTAAAACTAGCGAAGTTGCTAACTTAGCAGTTTGAGACTATAACTCGAGAAAATAATAATAATAATAATAATAATAATAATAATAATAATAATAATAATAATATCAGAGAACGCGAAGCTTTATATCCCAACACTTATCCTAAAAAGCCTACTTTATTCAATTTAATTGTTAAGTGCTCTAGATGATATAATTATTTTAATTTGTTGTTGATATACCTGTAACCAATTACTCTAATGACAGAGTCGATAACTTAGCGTTAGGAAGTGGTAATAACAGCTAACATTTAAGTCCTCTAACACCATGTTGTATACTATTGCAATCCGTTTTGGTAACAACGTTATGGTCGATCTTGACGATATCTAAATATTAATTCAATGCCAGGTGAACAATCACTCGCTATAGACATTCACTTGCATTGTAGAATTTCATTATTTAGTATAATCCAGCTGCACATAAAAAATGGTGCGTCCAGCTCAAGCGCGTATATTAACATTAACATCAATGCGACAGGTTACGTTAATTTAGGAGACCCTTGAATTGGTGTTCAATCACAATATCGATCTTAAGCACAGCTTCTTCTTGATTTGGTATTTCTTGCTATGGCCATGAGTGACGGTCACGTCGTCTTTTCAAAGTCGAGGTTGAAACAGACATCTTTTTAGTACGGGTTTACCACTCACCGACTAAGCTGTTTAGACCAGTCAAATGAAAAAAAAAACATTGCAAACTTAATGGTTTATGTTCTAAAGTGGTTTCTCATCTTCAAAATATAAATATCAAATCCCTACCCGTCAAAAATTATCGGACAATGTCAGGAGTACATGCAGTACACTCCACCACTGCACATTAGCACTGGAATCAGCTTGGACGGTTGCCTTATGTCTTCTTGAGATAGGTTGTGTATAATGACGCGGTTTTTGTATTGTCAAACTAGGGAAGTTTTTAAAGTCAGCTATAAAGGTACAACACAAACAAATGATAATAATTATACTAATAATTAAAGTTGAAATCTATAATGCAGTTGAGTTGTGTACAATCCTCCGAGCAAACTTTCGAGCTAAAAACAAATGTTTTCCGCAGATTTTATTTCCGGTTCGCGCGATTTTGCGCAGCATTAACCTCCGGTGTGCTGATTTTAATACTGATTCAGCTGACGCGTGCATCTTAATTTTGGCGTGTGTAGATTGCGCGCGATCAATCCCACGTGAACCATCACTCGCTATAGACATTTACTTAAATTGTAGAATTTCTTTATTTAGTATAATCCAGCTACACATAAAGAATTGTGCGTCAAGCTCAGGCGCGTATATTAACATTAACATCAATGCGACAGGTTACGTAAATTTAGGAGACCTTGAATTGGTGTTCAGTCACTATATCTATCTTAAGCACAGCTTCTTGTTGTTTTGGCATTTTTTGCTATGGCCATGAGTGTCAAGTCGTCTTTTCAAAGTCGTGGTTGAAAGAGACATCTTTTTAGTACCCGTTTACCACTCACCGACTAAGCTGTTTATACCAGTCAAATGAAAAAAAAAGGATTGCAAACTTAATGGTTTATGTTCTAAAGTGGTTTCTTATCTTCACAATAAAAATATCAAATCCCTATCCCGCGTCAAAAATTACCGGACAATGTCAGGACTACATGCAGTACACTCACCACTGCACATTAGGACAGGAATCAGTTTTGACCCTTGCCTTATGTCTTCTTGAGATAGGTTGTGTATAATGACGCGGCTTTTTTATTATCAAACTAAGGAAGTTTTTGAAGTCAGCTATAAAAGAACAGCACAAACAATTAACAATTATTCTTTGAAATCGAGGTAAATATTCTGCACTATTCACCGAAATTGAGAAGAATAATTGTTTTAGTATATACACAGGAAGTGATCTCAACAACATTTCAGAATGAAACCATTAAAAAATCGATTTAATCGACCTCTCAATTCATGCGTGGAAAACGTGCAAGCTGTACAAAGCATGCGCGAATTCGCGAAAACTATTTACAGAATCTTTGAACATCGAAAAATCTATAGTTAATCTTCGAAAAAAACTCGTGGACAGTCTAGAATAATGGTCCTTAAACACCGTTCAAATCAGTGTGAATCAAAAGTATGCTTTATTCAAAACTATGCTTTATTTTTGTTTGGCTTACGCATTATTCACTCGGTAGGGGGTGAATAATGCTCATTAGCCAGAGATAGCGAACCAATCAGATTGCTTAAAACACCAAGATCACTGAGTGTGTATATACTAAATGATAATAAACTATACTAATAATTAAAGTTGAAATCTATAATGCAGTTGAGTTGTGTACAATCCTTTTCCAGCTGTGGGATGTTTGCAGTTTCAGGGAAAGGCACTGCATGAAATGGCATGTATAAGGAGATATAATGAACCCGTATACATAGTGTGTACGGAAAGGTATACTGATGTATACTGAAGTACACATATAAGGCCTGTATAATGATCAGTATACGTCTGAATCCTTATACTAATGTATACTGCCTTGTGGAGATTACCTTATACCTAGTGTAAGGGAACCTTATATGAGTTGACAAAGTAGATTCAACTTGTTTGTTCTTTTGCATCACAGATGAAGGAAAGGAGGCTTCGGTTGCGGAAAACGGAGTTGTCATGTAAAATGTCCCCTGTGGTAATGAGTGCTTCGTACGGAAGAACTTACTTAGCGAATTTGACGGCATGTAAAGGAAGCTTTAAGTCAGATAAACAGCTAATAAACGCAGGTTTATTTTCCTGTCTTTGGGCTTCTTTGCGGATTTCGTAGAGGTATTAACCCTTACCCCAATCTAGATTATTCTGGATATAATGAAAACTCATCGAAATAATTGTTTATTGTATTGTAAGTGTCTGCAACTGTGCATCCCTCCTGGAGTGATAGCATTCAGCCAGGGACTACCTCCCATCATTAAATCTGCGCAGTATCCATGTATACTACAGTACATGACTAAGTTCAGAGGGCCATAACAAATATCATCCAATCAGATTATTCCATTGCTATTCCAATATTCTCCATTAAAGTATTAGACAGCACTGCTATGAACGATAATGTTACAAAGATTTAATGATGGGAGGTAAGTCACTGGCTGGAATGCTATCACTCCCAGGAGGGATGCACAGTTGCAGACACTTACAATACAATAAACAATTATTCCAATGAGGTTTTCATTATATCCAGAATAATCTAGATTGGGGTAAGGGTTAATACCTCTACGAAATCCGCAAAGAAGCCCAAAGACAGGAAAATAAGACCTGCGTTTATTAGCTGTTTATCTGACTTAAAGCTTCCTTTACATGCCGTCAAATTCGCTAAGTAAGTTCTTCCGTACGAAGCACTCATTACCACAGGGGACATTTTACATGACAACTCTGTTTTCCGCAACCGAAGCCTTCGTTTCCTTCATTTGTGATGCAAAAGAACAAACAAGTTGAATCTACTTTGTCAACTCATATAAGGTTCCCTTACACTAGGTATAAGGTAATCTCCACAAGGCAGTATACATTAGATTGTACACAACTCAACTGCATTATAGATTTCAACTTTAATTATTAGTATAGTTATTATCATGTCCTAATGTGCAGTGGTGGAGTGTACTGCATGTAGTCCTCACATTGTCCGGTAATTTTTGACGGATAGGGATTTGATATTTTTATTGTGAAGATGAGAAACCACTTTAGAACATAAACCATTAAGTTTGCAATCCTTTTTTTTTCATTTGACTGGTATAAACAGCTTAGTCGGTGAGTGGTAAACGGGTACTAAAAAGATGTCTCTTTCAACCACGACTTGAAAAGACGACTTGACCGTCACTCATGGCCATAGCAAAAAATGCCAAAACAACAAGAAGCTGTGCTTAAGATAGATATAGTGACTGAACACCAATTCAAGGGTCTCCTAAATTAACGTAACCTGTCGCATTGATGTTAATGTTAATATACGCGCCTGAGCTTGACGCACCATTCTTTATGTGTAGCTGGATTATACTAAATAAAGAAATTCTACAATTTAAGTAAATGTCTATAGCGAGTGATGGTTCACGTGGGATTGATCGCGCGCAATCTACACACGCCAAAATTAAGATGCACGCGTCAGCTGAATCAGTATTAAAATCAGCACACCGGAGGTTAATGCTGCGGCAAAAATCGCGCGTAACTCGGAATATAAAATCTGCGGAAAAAACATTTGTTTTTTTAGCTCGAAAAGTTATTGCTGGCCGGAGGATTGTGATCACACATCAGAGCATGCATAATAGATTTCAACTTTAATTATTATAGTATAAATTATTATCATATTTGTTTGTGTTGTACCTTTATGAAGCTGATCTTTTAAAACTTCCTAGTTTGCGAGCCAAAAATACAAAAATCGCGCAGTCATTATCATCTAACGCCTATCTCAAGAATTACATAAAGGCTTTACCGTCCAGCTGATCTAGTTGGGCTAATGTGGCCGGTGGTGTGAGTGTACTGCATGTTACTCGCTGACATTGTCTTGGCGATAATTGTTTGGCGACGGGTTGTAGGGCTTATGTTATACTTGATAGTTTTGAAGGTTTAAGAGCAGAACCTACTTTAGAACTAAACCAAAATTAAGTATTGCATTATAAGGTCTATTTTTTTTCATTGTGACTGGTCTAAACGAGCTTAAGTCCGTTGAGTGGTAAAGCCGCGTACTAAAAGAAGAGTGTCTGTGTTCAACCTCGACTTTGTAAAAAGTACGAACGTGACATCTCGTCACATCTATGGCCAATACGGCAAAGAAATCGACATAACTCCAAGAATATAGCTGTGTCTATAAGATCGTATAATTGTGATTGAACACCCTAATTAAAGGGTCCTCCTAAATTAACGTATACACCCTGTCGCATTGATGTTAATGGTTAATAGATACCGCTTGGGGAGCTGAGGACGCACTCTATTTTTTATGTGGGCAGCTGGATTTACAATAACTAATATCTGAGATATGAAAATTCGTACATATGCAAGTGAATGTCTATTAGCGAGTGATTTGTTCACGCTGGCTAATTGAAATATAAAAATATTTTATGATATCGTTCAATATCGTACCATAACGTTGTTACCAAAACGGATTTGGGGGGGGACAAAATAAGTATGAGCAACATGTGTTCTAGAGGACTTAAATGTGTAGGCGTGTTTTCATTACCACTTCTGCATGAACGCTAAGTTATCGGACTCTGGTCATTAGAGTAATTGGTTACAGGTTAGTCAAACAACTGAAATTTAAAAATAACTTATATCATTCCTGAGAGCACTTAACAATTAACTTGAATAAAGGTAGGCTTTTATTTATTAGTGATAAGTTGGTTGGGATATAAGAAGCCTTCGTCGTTCTCTGATATTATTTCATATTAGATTATTATGTATTATTATATATTATTATTATTATTATGTTTCTCGAAAAGTATAGTCATCAAACTGGCTAAGTTAGCATCTTCGCCTAGTTTTTACCGGGCATATTTTTAAAAGCCTGCATATTCTTGACATTGACCTATATTTTAAAGCAAGCTATAAGGTAATCAGAGTTGATTTCAGTGCTGGTGAGTGTATCACATAGTAGTCCGCGTGTCTTTAGGTGGTCATATTTCCTGAGGCTACACACTTTACAACAGTCATTTGTTTGCGAAATTTGTAAACGGTACTCATCTTACGAACTGGCACGCAGCGTCAGCGATCTGCGATAAGCACATCATTTCCACCTCCCTGAATGAAGGATAAAGTTGTGTATAACCATAGCAGTTATGAAATTTATTAACGGCTGAAAAACAAATAGTCCCTAACGGGATTTCGAAGTACCGCATGATCTCTGCGATACCTGTGCTAGTGCATCTGACCAAGTGCGGGCTATCAAGCCAATACTTAAAGCCAGATCACTTTGAAGCTGCGGAGTAAAAATGTAATCAACTTTTTGTTCGGCAATGTTTATTGTTTACCTGTTGGAGTGTACTAATCTTCCGGGCAGAGCCTTGTTTGAATCAAGTTCCTGTCATAGGATGAGGTCATACATCAGAGCTTTGTTACTAAAACATTGTTTTGTCGAAAGATTTACATTTTGAACGTCCCTCACTTCTTTCGAGCATTACTACCGCGTCCTGCGCGCCTTTCAACAAAACGAACCACCGTCCAGCTTCCGTTTATTTGGTTTATTAAAATATCTTACTTTATTTGAAGAATGGGGTGTCTTAGAACCACTGATGCGAATTTTGATTACGGCTGTGCAGGGGAAACCCTAAGCGTCCTTGTTTTGCTGCATATAGAATCATAACTTTTACGACTGACGCTTATAACAGTGACTTCCTGAAACGCTATATTACCTTTATCGCTCAGAGGGTTATGATTTATAGCGACGTATATGATTGAAGATTTTCATTATTCTTGCTAATGCTATAGTGGAAGAAATCAAGTATAATCATTGCAACCAGAAACAGTATATTTCTATCATGTAATGCAAAATAGTTAAATTTAGGATGGTGGCATTAGACTGGGATGTTTTGCGCCCTCATGGTACCATGGTGGTGTATGGTGAGCTACGTTTTACGCGTGAAATTTTAGCCAGGCAGCTTTTAAATAACTTGCAAATGAGCCGGCTTGAATATATTTTTACACGTCGGTAAAATGCTTTAAGCCCTTACATCTTTGTAGAATACCGGCTAAAACAGTTTTAGCCTGCAGTCCGTACCTGTAAGTCGAATAATAGTATCAACATTAGTCAACGTGATAAATTGAAGCCGTATATCTTGCTGCCTCTATTTCACTTTTTTTAGTCGCGATGGTAAAGTAGCCTATTATGTGACTCGTTCTTAAGTGGGGATTGGGGTAATACATAAGTAAAACAGGCTGGGTGTAACAGTTTATCTAGTTCCGTTACTTACACAACATGGGTAGTGTGAAGTAGCGCGTACAACAGACAGACGTTGTTTATACCACAGTGGATACTGCGGGGGGGGGGGAAGAATTCGAAAGAAAACTTAAAAAAAAGTATGCAATTTTTAAACATATTGATGAGTCTGTAAGTTGTCTAAGAGTGTCTAAAAAATATTATTCTGAAATACACAGTCCCTCTATATCCTATTTTAGTTTAAATACAATTTTGGGCCTTTAAGATGAGCCACTCGCCTATACAAAAACTGCAACTTTAGGCACTGGTTCATGCTTGATCCAAAAGATGAAAGTAGCCAACGATAGTGGTCAACAACCGCTGGCTATATGAAGGCTCCACTGTGAAGCGTGCATTTGTATTCTGCTTGAGGATTGTTGAAGTTATAAATCAATGTTAAGACGTGAAGAGAAAAAAGCGCCTCATAGAACTAATCTTAGAGATCGCGAGGGATGACTTCCTCTAAGTATTTTAAGTAAATAAAGGACTTGCCTTCTAGAGAATTCAGATGACGAAAGATGACAGGACCGATAGAGAGACGTGGTAGGTTTGGTTTGGCGAAAAGTGACGGCTATAAGGAACATTGAAAAAAGACACAGTCGCTGAAGATCGGGATGAGAAGGTTTTTAAGGGGGGGGGGGGGGGCACACAACTGCTCGCCTGGCTCGATCTGATTCGTGGTAAGCTTTTTCTTGGTCAATAAAACATAGGCATAAGTGAGGGCTGTAAGCTTGCTAATTGGACTCGCTGATCCGCGAATAAAAAGATAAAGCTGAACTAAACACAACTAATACTTAGAATAGATCCTGTAATGCCGTGTAGTTTCACTAGATGTTCACTCAGACAAAACAAAACAGCAAAAACTTGGGTCAGTACTAATTAAAATTAACTTCCTAATCTAATTATGATTCAAATTTTGTGTTACCTTAAATTTTATTCCATAGATCGAACATGCACTTGAGTGGAAAGCCTGACCTTAGTTTTCTTTTAAGGAATCATGGTGTCAAAACTCCATTTCACAGATAGCAGAATCTTTAGTTCGCATAGGCCAATGCACTGTGCAGACCTAAGCATAGTTAAAATATATGAGGTAAAATATCCCAGGATACAATGACGCCTTAGGCTTACTTATGTGATTAGCACATAAGAGATGTTAATGTCTATGAGTAGCTTTGTGTTTCAATGTCCATGGTATTGGAGCGTGTCAATGCCGATCAATTGGCGCAGATAACAGAGCGTTTCGAAATTTTAATGAAATCAGTAGTATTCAGGTTAATGTGGAAAATTTTACCGAAATGCTCGCGTCGCTCGCCATCTGGTTTTTCTAAAGTGGGTGGTGCAGCGTCTGCTTTTGAAGACGAAATTTTGATCATCTTGCTCGTGTTCGCAAAAACAAAAGGCACTGCTCGGATGTTCATTCAAATGCTGCAGCCAACCGCTCTACTCGTGGATTGAACAGAGCTCACTAATGAAGAGATTTAAATACCGCCTCGTTCCCATACAACGACCAGGTATAATTTCGGGTCATTCGCTAGGAAATGCAAATGCGTAATAGTCTTACGATTAATTGCAGATAATTGTTCACGTGAGATGCCAAGTTATATGCCAAATCACTCCCTAAAGAAGGCTCGTGTATGTACGAGTTAAAAGTTATTTTAGTCCTATAGTAAACACTGTAAACCTGTCGCGGGCGATGTGTTGATGTGACGGAGGGCCGGAAATGCGAAGGGAACGGGATAGCATGCGCTTGTTTTGAAGATTCTTACGGATACTTTTGTAACTTTAACCTTCTGCTAGAACTGATTAACTGGCATAATGCTAAACCGATCCTAGAGGTATAATTTATTATAACTTAAAACTTGGGGGGGGGCTAGGTTATCAGAAAATAGATCAATTTCACTCGCAGACGACACACAAGCTTGGGCTTTCAGTATTTCTCTCGAATTGTCTTGGAGAAGATTTGAAGGTTAATTTATTTTAGAATAGCTCTTTCTTCCTTTGCATCATGTGAGATTTGAAGCTAAA
>JAHPZR010033470.1:12500-18032 GCA_019787425.1 Platygyra sinensis | reverse complement strand
ACAAGTTGAATCTACTTTGTCAACTCATATAAGGTTCCCTTACACTAGGTATAAGGTAATCTCCACAAGGCAGTATACATTAGTATAAGGATTCAGACGTATACTGATCATTATACAGGCCTTATATGTGTACTTCAGTATACATCAGTATACCTTTCCGTACACACTATGTATACGGGTTCATTATATCTCCTTATACATGCCATTTCATGCAGTGCCTTTCCCTGAAACTGCAAACATCCCACAGCTGGAAAAGGATTGTACACAACTCAACTGCATTATAGATTTCAACTTTAATTATTAGTATAGTTATTATCATTTAGTATATACACACTCAGTGATCTTGGTGTTTTAAGCAATCTGATTGGTTCGCTATCTCTGGCTAATGAGCATTATTCACCCCCTACCGAGTGAATAATGCGTAAGCCAAACAAAAATAAAGCATAGTTTTGAATAAAGCATACTTTTGATTCACACTGATTTGAACGGTGTTTAAGGACCATTATTCTAGACTGTCACGAGTTTTTTTCGAAGATTAACTATAGATTTTCGATGTTCAAAGATTCTGTAAATAGTTTCGCGAATTCGCGCATGCTTTGTACAGCTTGCACGTTTTCCACGCATGAATTGAGAGGTCGATTAAATCGATTTTTAATGGTTTCATTCTGAAATGTTGTTGAGATCACTTCCTGTGTATATACTAAAACAATTATTCTTCTCAATTTCGGTGAATAGTGGCAGAATATTTACCTCGATTTCAAAGAATAATTGTTAATTGTTTGTGCTGTTCTTTTATAGCTGACTTCAAAAACTTCCTTAGTTTGATAATAAAAAAGCCGCGTCATTATACACAACCTATCTCAAGAAGACATAAGGCAAGGGTCAAAACTGATTCCTGTCCTAATGTGCAGTGGTGGAGTGTACTGCATGTAGTCCTGACATTGTCCGGTAATTTTTGACGCGGGATAGGGATTTGATATTTTTATTGTGAAGATAAGAAACCACTTTAGAACATAAACCATTAAGTTTGCAATCCTTTTTTTTTCATTTGACTGGTATAAACAGCTTAGTCGGTGAGTGGTAAACGGGTACTAAAAAGATGTCTCTTTCAACCACGACTTTGAAAAGACGACTTGACACTCATGGCCATAGCAAAAAATGCCAAAACAACAAGAAGCTGTGCTTAAGATAGATATAGTGACTGAACACCAATTCAAGGTCTCCTAAATTTACGTAACCTGTCGCATTGATGTTAATGTTAATATACGCGCCTGAGCTTGACGCACAATTCTTTATGTGTAGCTGGATTATACTAAATAAAGAAATTCTACAATTTAAGTAAATGTCTATAGCGAGTGATGGTTCACGTGGGATTGATCGCGCGCAATCTACACACGCCAAAATTAAGATGCACGCGTCAGCTGAATCAGTATTAAAATCAGCACACCGGAGGTTAATGCTGCGCAAAATCGCGCGAACCGGAAATAAAATCTGCGGAAAACATTTGTTTTTAGCTCGAAAGTTTGCTCGGAGGATTGTACACAACTCAACTGCATTATAGATTTCAACTTTAATTATTAGTATAATTATTATCATTTGTTTGTGTTGTACCTTTATAGCTGACTTTAAAAACTTCCCTAGTTTGACAATACAAAAACCGCGTCATTATACACAACCTATCTCAAGAAGACATAAGGCAACCGTCCAAGCTGATTCCAGTGCTAATGTGCAGTGGTGGAGTGTACTGCATGTACTCCTGACATTGTCCGATAATTTTTGACGGGTAGGGATTTGATATTTATATTTTGAAGATGAGAAACCACTTTAGAACATAAACCATTAAGTTTGCAATGTTTTTTTTTTCATTTGACTGGTCTAAACAGCTTAGTCGGTGAGTGGTAAACCCGTACTAAAAAGATGTCTGTTTCAACCTCGACTTTGAAAAGACGACGTGACCGTCACTCATGGCCATAGCAAGAAATACCAAATCAAGAAGAAGCTGTGCTTAAGATCGATATTGTGATTGAACACCAATTCAAGGGTCTCCTAAATTAACGTAACCTGTCGCATTGATGTTAATGTTAATATACGCGCTTGAGCTGGACGCACCATTTTTTATGTGCAGCTGGATTATACTAAATAATGAAATTCTACAATGCAAGTGAATGTCTATAGCGAGTGATTGTTCACCTGGCATTGAATTAATATTTAGATATCGTCAAGATCGACCATAACGTTGTTACCAAAACGGATTGCAATAGTATACAACATGGTGTTAGAGGACTTAAATGTTAGCTGTTATTACCACTTCCTAACGCTAAGTTATCGACTCTGTCATTAGAGTAATTGGTTACAGGTATATCAACAACAAATTAAAATAATTATATCATCTAGAGCACTTAACAATTAAATTGAATAAAGTAGGCTTTTTTAGGATAAGTGTTGGGATATAAAGCTTCGCGTTCTCTGATATTATTATTATTATTATTTTTATTATTATTATTATTATTATTTTCTCGAGTTATAGTTTCAAACTGCTAAGTTAGCAACTTCGCTAGTTTTACCGGCATTTTAAAAGCCGCATTATTCTACATTGCCTATTTTAAAGGAAGCATAAGGTAACAGAGTTGATTTCAGTGCTGGTGGAGTGTATCACATGTAGTCCGGTCTTAGTGGTCATTTTCTGAGGGCACACCTTTACAACAGTCATTTGTTTCGATTTTGTAAACGGTACTTCTAACAACTGCACCAGCGTCACGATCTGCAAAGCACATCATTATCCACCTCCTGAATGGAGGAAAGAGTAAACCAAGCAGTTATGAAATTAAAGCTTGAAAAACAAAATAGCCCTGAACGGGATTCGAACCCATGATCTCTGCGATACCGGTGCAGTGCTCTACCAAGTGAGCTATCAAGCCAACTTAAAGCCGATCACTTTGAACTGCGGAGAAAAATGTAATATTTTGTTCCAATGTTTTTGTTTACCTTTGGAGTGTACTAATCTTCCGGCACCTTGTTTGATCAAGTTCCTGATAAAGATAGGTCATAACAGACTTTGTTACTAAAACATTGTTTGTGAAGGTTTACATTTGAACCCCTGCACTTCTTTCGAGCTCTACCGCTTCCTGCGCGCTTTCAACAAAACAGAACACAGTCCAGGCTTCCGTTTATTTGGTTATTAAATATCTACTTTATTTGAAAATGGGTGTCTTAGACACTGATGCGAATTTTGATTACGGCTGGCGGACCCTAGCGCTTGTTATGCTGCAATAAATCATAACTTACGACTGACGCTTATAACATGACTTCCAACCATTTACTTATCGTCGGTATGATTTACACGATATGATTGAAATTTCATATTCTTGCTAATCTTAGTGAAGAAATCAAGAAATCATTGCAACCAGAAAAATATATTTCTATCATGAATAAATAGTTAAATTTAGGATGGTGGCATTAGACTGGATTTTGCCCTCATGGTACCATGGTGGTGAGGTGACAGTTTTACGCGTGAAATTTACCACAGCTTTAAATAACTGCAAATGACCGCTTGAAATATATTTACACCGGTAAAAATGCTTAACACCTTACATCTTTGTAAGAAATACATGGTAAAACAGTTTCCCAGTCCTACCTAGTCGAAAATAGTACACATTATAACGTGGTAAATTGAAGCCTATATTTGATCCTCTATTACACTTTTTTACCATGGTAAAGTACCCTATTTTGACTTGTTTCTTAAGTGGGATTGGGGTAAACATAAAAACAGGCCGGGTAAACAGTTTATCAGTTGCGTACTACACAACATGGGTAGGGTGAAGTAGCCGTACAACAGACAACGTTTATACCACAGTGAACTCGAAGATTCGAAAGAAAACTTAAAAAAGATGCAATTTTAAACATATTGATGAGTCTGAAGTTGTCAAGAGTTAAAAATATTTTCTAAATACACGTCCCTTATATCCATTTTATTAAAACAATTTTGCCTAAGATAGCCCTCCCCTATAAAACAACTTTAGGCACTGGTTCATGGCTTACCAAAGATGAAGTAGCCAACGATAGTGGCAACAACCGCTGGCTATATGAGCTCCACGTGAAGCGTGCATTTGTTTCTGCTGTGGATTGTTGAAGTTATAAACAATGTTAAGAAGAAAGAAAAAACGCCTCATAGAACAATCTAAATCCGAGGAGACTTCCTCTAAGATAAGTAAAAAGGACTTGCCTTCTGAGAATTCAGATGACGAAGATGAAAGGACGCTAGAGAGACTGGTGTTTGGTGGCGAAAAGTACGCTATCAAGGAACTTGAAAAAGACGTCGCTGAAGATCGGGAGAGGTTTTGCAACTGCTCGCCTGCTCGATCGGATTCTGGTAGCTTTTTTCTTGGCATAAAACAAGGCATAAGTGGCTGTAAGCTGCTTGGACTGGCTGATCCGCGATAAGATAACAACAAACAACAACAAATACTTGATAATCTGTAATCCGGTAGTTTACATAATGGCCCTCAACAAAACAAAACACAAAAACTTGGTCGTACTAATTAAAATTAAACTTCCAACTAATTAATATTCAAATTTTGTGTTACCTAATTTATTCCATAGACGACATGCACTTAAGTGGAAAGTCCTGAGCCCTGAGTTTTCTTTTAAATAATGGTGTCAAAACGTCATTACAGATAGCAGATCTAGTTCGATAGCCAATGCATGTGCAGACCTAACATAGTTAAAAATATGAGGTAAAATATCCAGGACAATGACCCTTGCTTACTTTGTGTAGCACAAAGAGATGTTAATGTCTTGAGTACTTTGTGTTTAATGTCCTGGTTTGGAGGTGTCAGCCGGATCAATTGGCGCAAAACAACGTTTCATTTTAATAAAATAGAGATTCAGGTTAATGTAAAATTTACGAAATGCTCGCTGCTCCCCATCTGGTTTTTTCTAAAGTGGGTGGTGCACGCTGCTTTTAAGACAAATTTGATCACTGCTCGTGTTCGCAAAAACAAAAGCACTGCTCGGATGTTCACAAATGCTCGCAAACCCCTACTAGGATTGAACAGAGCTCACTAATGAAGGATTAAAACCGCCTCGTTCCCAACAACGACCAGGATAATTTCGTCATTCCTAGAAATCAAATGCGTTTCTTTACGATAATTGCAGAAATTTTCACGTGAATGCCAAGTATATGCCAAACAACTCCCATAAAAAGGCTCGTGGTATGTGAGAAAAGTATTTTTCCCTTGTAACATGTAAACTGTCCGCGATTTTGAATGTGACGGAGGCGAAACGAAGAACGATACTGCGCTTTTTGAAAATTCTAAGGTATTTTGTAACTTAACCTTCTGCTAGAACTGAAACTGCAAATGCAAACCGACCTATGAGGTTAATTTATTATAAATTAAACTTGCATAGGGGTTTCAGAAAAAAGATCATTCACCCAGACGACACCACAACTGGCTTCAGTTCTCTCAATTGTCGGAGAAGATTAAGGTTAATTTGATTAAATAGCCTTTTCTTTGCATCATGTGAGATTTGAAG
>JAHPZR010033469.1:0-34138 GCA_019787425.1 Platygyra sinensis | reverse complement strand
TCCCACTTTTTGTTTAGTCAGGAATCACTCTGAACCACGCATTTGGTCGCTTTTGTAAAAATAAAGTTGCTATAGCTTAGATATATAAAGGAAATCGCTACAATTTGCATAAATAGCCTCCAGACAATGGGCGACAAAAGTAGTTGAGACACTTTTAGGAAAAGACGATTTTCGATTCTTAAACATTTGTTCTATTTTATTTGCATCTAGCGTTAAATCTCTGATACCCCCGGCCCCCAATTCAATGTTGTGTAGGCGTTGTAGTCTGTGCAATCGAAGAAATAGAAAAATCAACATTGTTGTGGGGGAAAGGGGGGGGGGGGGAATGTTTCCAAGACGCAGAAAAATCGAATTTTATTGCCAAGTGTATCAACATTTTTGTCGCTCATTGTAGATACCAAACACTTGGAATTGATACCCCAATAAATTCTAAAACGGAAATGTCATAAGCTATAATTTAAGAATAATACAAGAATATTTTCAGCCTAAAATCGGCAGAAAAATAAGAATATTCAGCCTGGGCCGGAAAAACAACATTCTTATTAAAAAAATAAGGTGTAATAAATTTAGCCTTCGTTGCAGTGTAGTATTCCGGGAAAATGGTTAGGGATGCGCCTGTCACACAGGCTATAATATAAAATCCTAAAAGTTCTCTTAGAACAACCATACAGATAACCTGCAAAGCTTTATAAACTCTCCAGAAATAGCCTAAGCAGCGTTGAGTGCAAACCGTCGTTGGTACATTTCGTTGCCGTCCTCTGCATTCGTCCTCTGCACAACAACAATGGCCGTTTTCACACTAGAGGACGAACAAATTGTCTGGACGGACAAAACGTCTGGCATTTGTCCGTTTAATGTGAATTTATGTCGTACTGTCGTCGACTTGTTCGACTCGACGGACAAATCGTCTGGAAAAAATCGTCTTTCCAGACGGCCAAATATCAGACAATTTGTTCGTCGAAAATTTTTTTCGCCCGTTTTCACATCAGACGATTTGTTCGTCTGAGACGATTAGTCCGTCCTCTAATGTGAAAACGGCCAATGCGAAATGACAAAATTTTGCGTTGTCTGGAGAACGTGAACCACGACCACTGTTTTTTAAAACTTTTTTATTTCAAATTTATTGCTGTGTTCCGGATTTAGTTTTGCAATGGCTTTGACAGTGAAAAACCAATTAAGAGTAACGCGAGATTCGCAGGTAAAAAAAATCTTTTCAATTCGACTAGACGTCGCCGTCGTGGTTTCTTAGCTCTCTAATATTGGCAAGAAGACCTGTAAAAACACTCCATAGGTAGAATCTGTGCATATCACAAGACCAAGCTTTCACAAGACAAAAGTCTTCATTACGCTGAGTTGATAATTCTTAGTCATACAAAGACTCACCGAGACCATAAGACCTCGAACACGCATGCTCCTGAATCCAGTCTAAAGTCGCCTCAAAGTTTCGCCTGGTTTCCTCAGCGTATCTTAAAAATAAAATCAATTGTAACACGGATGGTAAGGCAACACTGTACAAGAGTCGCGTAATTTAGCTTCTAACTTCAAGTCACTTATTCCATTCACAGCTCAGAAGGATCCATTGGTTAAACTTCTCATAAGACAACTTGAGCAGTCTTCAGTTCAAATTAAAAACATCATCATTGCTGTGTCCACTGATTTCATGGCCGACAAAGCAAACCTTCCCGTTATTTTAGGCCCGGTCCACACCACGCAGGAGAAATTTGAAAACGGAGGTTTTACACTGAAAACACATCAAATGTTTTCCGCCCGGTTTTCTGTTCACACTACGCCACAAGAATTAAAAAAAACCAAACAGTCACCAGTCATTTTGGATTTGTGTTCAAATGATTATCGTTTCCGAAAAAAACTCCTTTTCCAAAGCGCTTTCCGTCCACACGAAAACAAAAAGTCGGTATTTTTAAATTCCTCCGGTTGAAGAACGTTTTTGCGACGGATTGGTGCGAACGGTATAGGCAAAACTGTGGAAATAAAGCTGCGTTTTAAAATTTCTCTGGTTTGGTGTGAATGGTGAGTATAGCAAACATTTTGAACCAATCAGAGAGAAAGCAACCACGCGTGCAATCCAGGGGCTTCCCCTCACAGATTGTCCTCGCTTGTCATTGGCCGAGAAATAAGAAACAAACAAAAACACAATATCTTCAAGTCAATACTCACGTGTTTAAGTCTTTCAGAGATTCTCGCGCTTCATTTTTCCACGACTCTTCGCCGTAATCCAGAAACCTAGCAAGAAAAGACAGCAGTGTATATTTCACTTCTTCAAACATCAGAAAACAGTCAAGTCCTGGACAAACGGACTTTCAAGTTTCCTTGCAAGTACACGTAAGTCGCAGGTCATTTCACGAAAACATATCTTGTACTTCACTAGCTAATGGATTGTAAAAACAACGAACGGGATGGGTTTGATGGCCAAATGGTGAAAAACTTGCGTCGACCTGCGTGCAAATTTGATCTCGACCAAAGTGAGCGTAACAAGTCATCGCAATTCAACACCAGTGCACATTACAAGGCCTGGCCAAACGGTGAGAGTCCATTTGGCCAGGGCTTTAAATCGATAGACGATATCTTCTCGAAAGACCGTGAACCATTTTCAACGACACCAACTGTCGAAAAAGTTTGAAACACTTGAAAACACTGGCGAAATGAAACTGATGATGAAATTTTACCTGTGTTTGCCCAATTTCTCCGAACTTTGACATTAATTCCCTCGAGTTCCCCTGACAAATTGTTTTGGTGTTATTTAATGCAACTAGCTTTATCTTAACCTTTATGAAAATGTAAACAGGAGTGTAATATAAGTAGAATTATTCTGGTAAAAGGTTTTTGTGTACTAAAACCTGAAATTGCTTGATTTCCAATCAGATTTCGTTTTAATGTCATTTGCACTTAGTGAGCAAGTAAGAAAACTTACTTACCGACGTGGACCTACTATACACAGATTTTAAAATTTAACAAACACAAAAGCTATTACTGCGCCTTTCAATAACACGCTGACTCTAAAATTCAAAGCTCAAGCGACAGTGTTTTTCGCTACCGTCAGTCAAATGTTTGGCCGCTCCTCCCAGCTTCCGACTACCGCCGAACAGCGTTTCGTTCTCTGAACGGTGCTGAACGATTTGATTACAACGCGCTCGGTAGCAGTCGGAAGCTGGGAGGAGCTGCCGAGCATTTGATTGACGGAAGTGAAAAACGCATTTGTCGGTTGAGTTTCAGAGTCCGCATGTTATTGAAAGGCACGAAAAGAAAAGACTCCCCACATTAGTCTCACTAGGAAGGTGGGTTCAGTCTGGTGCCTAGAATATGACAATGGTCTTTTCATGGTCTATTCACAAAACAATCGCAGTTTGCAGCTCCTTACCACTGATCACACAAAGCAACGACACACTCATCCGATGAACGAGAAATCACTTTCTCTCTGGCTCCATGTAAATCCGTGCTTCGCCCTAAACACAACAGGAGAACCATAGAAAAGAAACTATTAGCTAACCATTGTCAGACGAATGAAGGGTTACCGACTACAATTCAAAAACTCCAAAATAAACTTACACTGTCTGTCATCTTCTTTTGTACAAGTTTCTTTACGTCCTGAACTTTCTGGCCCGCAAATTCTCCGATAATCAGGGTTCCCTCGTAGAAGCCTTTTTTGTAGGTGAGTTCCTTAGCTTCCACTAGAAGGTCCTTGTCATTCTGGCTCTTTATCTTGAGGTCATCACAGGCTTTTACGGCGCAGAGATCCCCGTAGCCAGGAACCCGGATGATGGGTATCGGTTCATAAGGAAGAACCATCTCGTCCGTAATACCATACTTCTGTCTGAAAGCCTTATGGTTAAAACAAATAATTAACAATTATTGGACGCGGTTGAGCAAAATATCGTGATTTGTCAGTGGCGAGCTGATCAATTATTTGCCGAAGCCGAAGGCTGAGGCAAATAATTGATCGGCGAGACACTGACAAATCACGATATTTTGCAATAACCGAGTTAAATAATTGTTTTATCATTCGATCACCAAGTTTGTTTTCATATTTTAATCACTTCCTGGCAACTCAGGGAAGCGATCAGCCATTTTTTCTCTCGAGAACGTGGTTCCTATTACGCATGAGCAGAATATTATTTGCAGCAAAACACGTTTAGACGGTACTACGCACGAGCAGACCATTATTTGTAGGCAGTTATTTGCAGGTCACGTGGTGGGCTGTCAGCCAATGGAAAGGAAGAAAAAACTGCATCGAATGATAATGGTTTTTATCATTCGACGCATTATTTTCTTCCTTTCCATTAATCGAGAGCCCACCACGTGACCTGCAAATAATGGTCTGCTCATGCGTCAATTGGAACTACGTTCTCGAGAGAAAAATGGCCGATTGCTTCTCTGAGCTGCCAAAAAGTGATTAAAATATGAAAACAAACTTGGTTATCGAATGATAAATTATTGAACTCAGTTATCGCAAATTATGGAGATTTGTCAGTGTCTCGCAGATCAATTATTTGCCTCTACCTTCGGCTTCGGCAAATAATTGATCTGCTCGCCACTGACAAATCACGATATTTTGCTCAACCTCGTCCAATAATATTATTGTTAATTATTTGAAACCGTGAAGGACTAGGTATGAGTCTGTAAATTATGAGATTAGCAACTATTGATCCTCCACAAAGTCATAAAGTGTAGACCAAGCTTTACAAAATTCCCAAAGGTGGTGTAAATACACCCAATAGTAAGCAAGATACAGCCATTTGAAAATGTCAAAGATTACAAAGAAATGTATCACCATCCGGACACTGTGTTCACACAGCGTCCGGATGTCCATACATTTCTTTGTTACCACCATTTTCGTTGATACACGACTTTGGAAAACAAAACACCCGCGGAAACGTTTCCAAATTTTCCGTCTGTCTTGCGTGTTATCGACAGATCGGATCGAAATCCACCAATTACAGCCACTAGTGTGACCTTAAATCGCTATTTCTCAGTCAAAACTGGCCTGATTAACACAAAACTTGGAGATTTTGTGAATCTCGGAATGCTCTTTCTGACTGGGTAGATCAATAGTTGCTAATCCCATAATTTACAGACTCGTCGTACCTAGTCCTTTACAGTTTAAAATCAGGCAATAAGAGCCCAATGGTGCTTAGCATTTTAAACGCACTTTCTTGCATTCTCACTTGCATTCTTCACCATCTACGGGTATACTACAAACTCAGAACTTAGTTCTCAGCGTCTTTGTAAATAACAAAACGCATGCAAACTCAACAATAAACAACTTACCGCTTTGTTCTTCACATCTCTGAGAGCCGCATAATCATCCGGGGCATCTGAAGGAACTGACGTCACAATACCGGTACCTAACAAAAATTAATATCTTCAAATTAAACTGTTTTAAATTTAAGATAATACTTGTTTACTTAAGTCTAGCGCCGGATTGACATGATCAGCCCTTGTTAGCCTACGAGCAGGTTCACGTTTAGTCGCAAGCACCGACTCGAGCGGCGGAAGCCGAGAGACGAGGAAGTCACTTTCTTCATGCCTCTTCAACAGATTCCTTCCCGCCAAATCACTTCACTCGCAGACTCGCTCCAAGATCAAGTCCTGTTACTGAGCTTTTATTCAGAAACCACACAAGGGACGTCACGTCACATTTCGTCACAGCTCAGAAGGATCCATTGGTAAAACATCTCATAGGACTACTGAGGCCCTCCCTCAACTGATTCAAATGTTCATCATTGCTGTGAACTTACATTAATAACCATTTTATAGCAAAAAATCTCTGTTACTCGCTAAATTTGTAATCACATGTCAACAACTTTGTAGACCAATTAGAGAGCAAAACAGTGGCACGTGACTCCTCCCTGACACCTGCTTGTGATTGGCCAAGAGCAAGAAACCAACAAAATGACACAAGAAACTGGGGGGAAAATTTGAAAAAAAAAATCATTTGTTCATCGATCATCATGTTTTTCTGACTTTCATTTTACCTCTGTTTCAAAACGAGTCCTGCCGCAAAATCTTTCACACGAAAATGAGTTTTTCAAGCAAATAAAAATCATTTCCATTAGGACAGTTATCTATTCTCACCTTTGTCTTCTTTGATGGTCAACATGGGAAGCGTGTAGACTACAGAGTGCTTTGTGAGTGGGGCATCCAGAGGAATTCCCATGATGTCCTACAAACAAAACCAAATTCATTTAGATAAGAAAAGATCCAAAGGAAGAAAAACTGGAAACAACATTATTTTCAATTTCTTTAGACCTGTCCTGTCAGCTCCAAGAGAACATTGACAACTCCTTCCTTAGGGGTGAACCCTTGGTATGACATGTTCCTGGCTGCTCGTCGAGTGCTGATGTAAATCTCATTCTCGATGTTTGTCTCGAAGGCAATGTACTGCAAAAATATGAACAGTAAGAAAGTATTATTCAGAACTATTAAAGGTAGCGAAATAAGATGGACATACAATTGCATGCAGTGATTAAATGACTGGAATCTCATTGTTTAACAAATTCTTCAGTACTGTGCACAATAATTTTCAATGTATGTATAGCCTGTGAGCAGGCTCACTAGACTTGTTTGGGTAGGGTATCGCGGGCAAAGGAGCTGGCGAGAAGAATGGGGTGAGGAAAAGTGACTTTTCACTTTGACTGACTGACAGACTGACTAATGGACTGACTGACTGACTGATTGACTGACTGACTGACTGACTGACTGACTGACAGATGGACAGACGGATGGACAGAAGGACCAACTGACTGGAGGGATAGGCAGACAGACAGAATGAATTTCTGTCACATTCCAGAAAAAAAAGACACTGCCTGCAGTAAACGATACAGAAAGGTGTGAAACTACTTTGGTGGTGAAACTATCAAGGCATAATTTTGTTATTTTACCTTGATGTCTGGCTGAACCCAACAGTTTGTTTGTCCATACATTGTTTCTGGTCTTAGTGTTGCAGCCATCAAGAACACATTCTTTCCCGTCAAAGCACTAAACAGCAGACAGGAGACAGAAAATAGGCAAATCATTCATTCAGATATCTGAACCCTAATAAACAAATCATTTTAGCAAGCCAGTCTGTCAGTTGTTCCATCTGTCGAATGGTGAAACAATAAGAAACAAAGAGAAATCTGAGTCACACAGTCAAAAAGGTGTCGGCTTTTCCAAATGTCAGGTAATTGTGAGTTGAATGTTTGTGTACACAAACCTTAATTTCCCTTTGAATGGTTCACAAATCTTCATTTTGATCCCTGTGTATTCTTGTGGTGCCACTCCCTGATGAGAAAAGTGGATGTAACAACCATTTAAAACAGTGCTCAGTTATGACGGGAAACCATAATCGCGATGTGATACCCCTGTAGCTTTGACTTCTAAGTGTTGAAGCAATCCAGGTCTAAATTCCCATACAAGTGATTGCTTTCTGCCCATGTACATGTACTATTTCAAAACAAGAGCGAGTGTTTCATCTGGGTATCCAAACACCGAGAAACAAATGAAAGCATAGACCTCAGGGCTAGCAGCATACCTCTCCTGTCTGTCGGTCATGATCCATACAGGGCTGCCCATCCTTAGGAGAGAATATTGTGTACCTAATAAACAAAGATAATGACAAAGATGAATTCTCTAATCAGCAAGTTTTACCTGTTTTCAAGTGAGCAGTCTGAAAGCTGCAAGTTCTGACTCCTTTCTCTGAGCATTCAAAGTTAAAAAACAAACAGAAAGAAATAAAGAGATTGAATATACAGCACATTCATTTGTCAATTACCTTTTGCCAAACTTCACTTTCCCACCATCTTTCAGAGTCCAGAAGTGCCATCTTACAAATGAATCATAATAAGGATTGACATGCGTGGTGATAAATGTCCGTCTCCAGTCAACCTAAGAAATTGAGATCACAATTTTTTTCTTGAAATTTTAATTATTGGAACTAACTTCTATGTATCCCTATCAAAAAAATGCTGAAGTGGATATACAGGGGGAGGGGGAAGAGTCGGTTGAACCCCCCTGAAATTAAAAAATAAGACATTATAACACACAGACTTGGTCTCAGAATGCTGCAAATCCCATTTCTGGGGATCTCAATTTTCAAAATTGTCCAGAAGGAGGATTCTCCCAGACTCTCCTACAGGGCACCGTCTTTGGCAGTGTGTATCTCAAACTCCCTTTTCTAAAACCCATTATCCACACCAGAAATGTACAAGTTTGTGATTGGTGTAAGTTTTCTGTTATAAGCTGACAAAGTTGGACTTGTTCACCAGCAGACATAGCATTCAAATCCATGATATACCTTCAGTCCCATACTTTGTAGATCAGATTTTGCCAGAGGTGGAAAATACTGAAGCCAGTGATCAGCATCAGCAAACCTAAAACATTAAAGATTGGGATCAAAATTCTCTTACAATCACAATATTTCCATAATAACACCCTTTAATTAGGAGAATTTGAACTTTTAGGGGATTTACTGGTATTCCCATAAATACATGTGACAGAAAATTTACAGCAGACTTAAAAACAGTGATGCTTATAGCCAAGATTTTTCCAATTATTATTTTTTCGAAAGCTCTCGGCCATCATATCTCTCAAGTTTAGGGTCTTGGCTTATAGCCAAAGTCGGCTTATAGGTTAATATTAGGGAGCTAGCTCTAGATTGGAGTACGAGTACAAGATGGAGTACAAGTATGATTTTTGAATTTCAAACCAGTGACGTTTCCAGAGCCCTCGTTCTTCATGCTGGCGAGAGAGAGAGAGAGAGAGAGAGAGAATATCTCATGGGATGACATATGTATGTGTTGTGATAATGCGAAGCCTGAAAAATAGAATATTGAAAAGTCGTACTTGTACACAACCTCTTACTCATAGTCCGATCTAAAGCTCCCTATTAATAACTAAGGTACTGATAGTTGAGCACCTGACATAAAACTTACAGTTTTATTTCTTCATCACTCATGCCAAGGGACTGCATGATCTGCCACTGATACTCCAAACCACCGGTCTTTGCAGCAATTTTACTTTTCAACTGTATGAATAAACCAAAAGGACATCCTTGTGAAAGATCCATTTTCAATTTCAGTTTTTAACAATATAATTAAGTACTCTAACTATGAATCTGATTCTTTCAACGTTTCAGCGTGTTTATGTTTTGTGTTCCAAGTAGCAGTTGTGTCTTTGAGCAGCTCGCACTGCTGGTTTCTTAGTCTCAACATGTTTGTGTCTCCTCAAGCAGTTGGTTTTTTGGAGCAGGCGACTTCAACAGATTTCTAGCAATGGTTGTCCATGTTCCCCCATCCCACCCTACCAGTCTTTCTTTTCTTCCACTGATTATGTCATAAAGTGTGGACGGGTGCCTGGAATGGCGGCTCACGGCTGGGTTGCAGGCATTTGCCAGCCATGGAAGCGGTATGCTATCTAGGTGCTGGCTGGCCAGAGTGGAAGCCCCTGGATATCCCACCTCTCATTTAAACAAGGCAGCAGGTTAACTTGTTATAATTTCCTAACCTGTTTAGTTTCTTCTTTTTCACTATTTTCAGGAAACTTTGGTGGAAATCCAAAGTCTTATCCATTTCACGCTTCAGTTTATCTGCACAAGCCTGAAAAAATTCATATATCGTGGTGGTGTGGTTATTTAGTTGATGTTAATTTTATTGAACAAACCCCCCCCCCCAGCCTTCCCCCCCAAAAAAATATCTTGGACTCTTTATTAACTAATTTCTTCTCACAACCACACAGTAGCCTGAAACTGTTACTGAGACATCTCCTAAACTCAAATAATAAAGAATAATGTTGCCGTAAAAAACAACGTGGTTGTATTAAAACAGAGTCGCCACAAGGTAGGGTTCTACCATAATGAATTAAGTTAGGTTGAACACACTAATAATCTTGATTACTGCCAGTAAGTATCAGTAATTAATTGCATGTCATAAATACAATTATGTCACCTTGATTGGCATGCCTGTGCAGTGGAGTCCAAATGGATACAGACATCTTTTCCTTTCAGTCTTTCATATCAGTCGCCAAACTAGAAGATTCCAAAACATGCCAATTGGGCCAAAAAAAAAGTGTGCCTATTTTAAAATTCAGCATAAGTAACTGAAACTGAGCAAAACATTAGTTTTTGGAGAGCTTTATGTACACATTACCTCAGCACTTGAGAGAATGAATCAACGATCAAATGAAGAGCCAGGCGGCAACAAAAGAGGAGAAAAGCACACAATAATTAGCAACATAATATTAAAGTTATTACTTAACTAAATATATTTCCTGTAATAATTTTAAAATAAAAAGTTATATAATTATCCCTATTCTCTTTAGACATAACTGAAATTTAATCTCCTTTATTTAATATTCTCCTGAAGAAAAGTACCTATGAAATGAAACATTTGAGGTATTGAAAACTAGGCCATAATTTGAAAGGCCTTTAAAAGTGCAGAAGAATGGTGTTTTTCCTTTCTTTTTATCATATCTCATATCGTCCCCCAGAGAGATATTCAAGATTTTTGTATTATGCCCTACATTAGGTTGCTGGACGACATCATAAGGTGTGACAGTGTGGAAAGTCAAAACACACAAATCGAGAATTATCTCTGAAAGTACATACTGCACTGGACATTGAAACTTGGTGAGGCATGCGTAGAGCCTAAGAAATGCACAAGAGGTGTATATTTTGATGTTGCTGTTGGCAACACATCCCAGTTCCAGATTGCTTATTAAGATGCAGGAATGGTTACCCCTGTATTTGATCTTCAGCAAACCACTGCCCCACTGCCTAAAAGTGTTAATTAAGCGACAGCTAGTGCAATAATGGGCATTGCATATGCTTAACGAATTGGGATGAATCATTTTCACCCTATACCGGTCAAAACAGGCAAACATTTGGTTTACAGCAGCACAGAGATCTGGGACGCACCGACTGTATGCCATAGCAACATCAAAATATGCCATCATGTGGGTGGGTTGGGGGTGGTTAAAATTTTCTTGAGGGTACAACCGTGCTTGCCAGGGGTTTGGCGGGGGGGGGGGGAAGTTCCAATTGTTTTTGCATCATTACTTGCAGAGCTATTCTCGACGTTGTGTTTTGACTTCCATACTGTCCCACCTTATGACGTTCATCAGTGCCCTAAGTTGCAATAATACAAAAATCTTGAATATCTCTGGAACTGACGAGATGAGCAACAAGGAAAACACCACTTCCTTCACAGTAATTGTTAGAGGCCTTTCAAATACGGTGTGACGCCGATTTTTCAATACCTCAAATTTTTCATTTCATAGGCACTTTAATTGCACTTAAATCTGAACATTTTAAGCTCCTTGTTTCAGAGTTCGCTTTCAGCACCAGCCAAAAGAATTAAAATTGTGCAATAGAGCCTGCAAAGCAAATTTATCAAAATTAGGACGAGTAAAACTAATTTGAAAAATCTGTGCCCACCAACCTGGGCCTAAAAATAAAAATGCAGTAGTGCTCAATCGATTTTCACATACCATTGAAATGGTTAAAAGAGTGTGTCCAAGATGAAGGCTTCTCCATTCATATAGGGGATATGGAAATGTGCAAAAAGGAACTTTTTTCTCTCCTGTAGGCAATATAACATAGATATAAAATTACCGTCATATATTTCATTTGCAAGCCCATCTGGGATCCCTGTTCAACGCGTAATGCTCACCAAAGGAATGAGCAGAAGACTAATTTAGCGGCTCACAATTTAGCAGCTTTATTATCATTTTAAGAAGTAATTACAGGGTGCATTTCTTCAGGAAAAATCCAAGAATTGGATTCTTAAATCCGAAAGAATTCTGAATATGGATTTTGTGTTTCTTTACTAAACAGGTTAATCCAAAAGATTTCAAAGATCATAAGTGCATCAACAGGAGCCAATTGGAAGGATCCACTTTCAGAGTGCATTCTTCTTTTGGTTCCTTTGACGCACCATGATCTGCGGAATCTTGGATTGATCTATTCAGAAAAGAAGCAAAAAATCTTGTTTTTGGATTCTTTTGGAATTGCCACCCTAAGTAACAATGCCATTTTGCACCAAGGTGAAAAGGTCACGTTCCAAGCTCGCACTAGCCGTAACACTTATAGGAATAAAATACATATTATTCTTCATATTTCACTACCGCACGAGGCGAGCCTTCGTGCGGTAGTGAAATTTCTTTGTTCATTGTGTAGTGAACTCGTGCAGGTAAATCCCGATAATTCACTCGCTGAGTGCGTTAACCTGTAAATAATTCTTCGCTTTCTCTAAACGTGAGCTTGGGACGGCTGTTGTATCTGATCTCCTACCGAGAGTCCCCAAATTATTGATTTAGTCAAAAATGATCTTAAAATACAAGTAAAACTAATTACTTTCAGATGTACTTACTTAGCATCTGGCGATCCAGGCTGTTGAGGAAATGTAGCCATTAGTAATATTTATCATTCAAGTTATCATATTCAAGTCTTTAATGGCAAAAAAATATCAACAAGATACTTGGTCTACATGTACAAAAGCAGAATCATTCTTACAGGAGCCAGAATCTGTTTCAAATGTTCTGTTATCAGCCCATCTCTTCTGGATCTGTGCCTCAACCGCCTTCAAGTAATCAACCTTCGCCGTGCTCTTCCTGTCGACCTAGGAAAGGAAAAACAGGCACTTATTCAAATAAGAGTTAAATCTGGATAAAGAAGAAAATAGTTTCTGGTGTGGTGTAAAGTCTAATCACTGTGGTACTATATGCAGGTATATAAGTGAAGGGAACTACAAATTAGACCAAAATGATAATGAGTCCTGACTCAAGTCCTAGCTCAAGTTGTGGCTCAAGTCCTTGCTTTATATAGCCCAGGCTTGAGTCCTGGGGTAAGTTCAATGAAACTTTTACAGTTGTAATTCACAAGAGTATCTATTGTTTCAGAGGTTGAAAACAATAGCTGCAGTTGTAAATTACACTTGTAAGAGTTTTATTGAATTAACCCCTGGTTTGAGTCCAAGAATGAGACCTGACTCAAATTCTGATTTGGTATTTAGGTACCCTCCTTTTAGAGAGGCCAGGGTGTAGTACTTAAAGTGCACCTAACCCCCCAAATTGTTTTAGCTAAATCGAATCTACTTGTTATTCGAAGCATTTGGGCACAAAAATTTTTGAATTTGCTTGAATCCTCGATTTCTATGCCCTCTCAAAGTCGCGCTTGAAGTGTTGCACGACCGAGTTTTCGGGAGTCTGGGGCGGCGGTTGCTGATGACGTCTACCCAGGAACCAAACACAATGGCGCCTCAGTCTGCTCTCTGTATTTGCTTGAGAAAGTGGAAAGCAAAATTAATCTTTCCGATATATCTTGGGACTAAAACGTCCGAATTTTGTTTAAGAATCATAAGATTTCTTTTTATCACTGGAGTCAGAGTTAAGTTGCAATTCGAAAGACTCCGAAATAAACTTCGATCGAGCACGTTCGACAACCATGTGAAATCATTGCTTGGAGCTTTGAGAGCACTTTACAATATTTCAAGCGACGACAGGGAAGCCCTCTTTACGGACGACGAGCTGCTTGACGTATATTAAGAATGGAAAGCTAGATACGAAGTGGAGGAGGAGGAAAACGAAAAGCAGGAAAGAAAACTCAAGGACTGCTTTGGATGGTAAATTCATTACCTAAGCACATGCAAGGTTCCAAGAGTGTTTAAAGCCCGTCTACAGTTGTCAATAGCGAGAATGTATTTTGTCAAGGTATGGTTGCTCTATTAAATCCAGTTTGCAATTTACTTTCTGGAATGTTTCATGTTTATAAGAGCGAAGTACGTGTTGCAGTTTTCGAGACGTGATGACCTCCAAAACACTGGCATCGATTCAATCCGGCGATTGAAAATCGTAGAATTGTTTGGATATTTATTTTTGAAGCTGCGGGAAGGAAAGTGGAAGGTAGCATTTCATACAATTACCGATTTCACAGTGTTACACGTTTTAAGTCTTAACTACAAATAAGCGATGTAATTTTTTCTCAATGCTTGCAGTGAAATTCGTTGGATAAGCAAACAGGATGTGCTCCCTAAGCGGTCTGCAGATAATATTACGCGGTCATATTTTCGACACTATACTATTACACACAATTTTTGTCGAACTGCTGTCTTCCAAACTTTCGAAAAACTCTGCGAGTCTAACAATTTTGTTCAGATATCATGTAATGTTAAAGGATTAGTCTTCGACTTTTATCTGAATCGAAAGTGAAATAAGTGTTGGTTGGCGGCGTATGGTTGCGACTTGTTTACATATCAGTAAGCTTATATATCGGTCATAATGCTTCGTAATTAATCTATCGCCCGACTTTGCCGGATATGTTATAAATAATGTGGGATTGGAAGATATAGGCTGTCGTTAGTGTCTCTACAAATTGCTTGTTGGCTTTCAACGGAAAATTTTGAAAATAGCGTTTGAAAGTCTGCGGAATAAATTCCAGTAAGAGTTCTTCAATGGTTCTCACAGAGCGGATAGTTCGCTTGTTCGATAATTCGCCAAATTAAAACCATCGTTTACGTTTTTATTGTACTATTGACCAATCATCACTATTAAATTGTATAGTATATCTTTCTTTAAATCTGGGATATTGCTGCAAAAGCCGATAGCACCTCTGGAAGGCGTTTCAGCGCACTTTTAGAATATGTTTTGCATCATACTCAAGGAAATGAGAGGACGTGAGATATTCAATCTTCCTGGGTAGACGTCACACCGGCTGCTGGACCCATTCTCCTCAGACTTGGTCGTGCAACAACATGGCAGTGTTTTGGAGCTATTTTAGAGATTTCGTCGGGGCACAGAAAATCGAGATTTATCCAAATCAAAAAAATTTTTCGCAGAAGTATTTCAAATAACAAGTAGATTAGTTTAAGCGAGAAAAAAAATTTGGGGTTAGGTGCACTTTAATCCTGCAGTTTGGACCTTGGATCCACCATTTCGATTTACGATTCTATCACCACAGCAATTCAAGGCGACATCACACAGAATGGCTGAAAACTTGGGTTGATGTCGTAAAATAATGACCTATTTAGCATTATTTTGGCCACAATAGCGTTATCACCTCATTGCACGGAAGAAATGCAGGATTGCATCAGATTTGCAACCATCAACACGAACTACAGGGATGGCATCAACATAATTTGCACCAAGAATTATTCAATACAAGATATCGATCTGCCAATGATGGCTCCATTTGGTCTTATTTCGTTTCTATAAAACTAGTGCTTAAAATTTGCATTTTTTGTGCAGTGAACCACAGCTGAGGAAGTTAAGAATCGTCCACAAAAAGTGAAAGAGAAAAGCGAAAGTAACAGTCGGTTTAAATACGGGATCGAATTGGAACAACATAACGCACTTTAGCCATTTAATCCGATACAGGCTACTCACCGACATCTCTTCCACAGTAAAGCAGTATCGCCGAGATCCAAATCTCAAAAAATTGGGAGAAAATTTAAAAATACCGGCAGAACAATCAATCACACGTGCGCCAAGGCGCATTACAAGAAATTCACAAACTAGTGTATTGGGCAGCGGTAAGTTCAGTTAGAAGCAAGTCGCGTCATGTAAGTACCATGACTGGGCATTCTCCAAAATGGCGGATCACTTTGATGAGAAGAGCGGAGTTGTGCCATCAAAAACTTCTTGGGGAAATTGGGCACAAACGATTGATGAAGTTTTCATCGAGGTCAATGTACCAAAAGGAACTAAAGGAAGGGAAGTTTCTTGTGATATTAAGCCAAAGAGTATAAAATTTTGCTTAAAAGGACAAGAGTTGTTCAAGGTGATTCAGTCAGTGGTTTAATTTGCCCGCGTATTTGGACATATGCATCAGATTGTTCTGATAAACAGCTCATCGCATCTTTTATGCATGGTTTTCCTCATAGGGGGAACTCTTTGGGACTGTTTTGGCTGATGAAAGCACTTGGGTTTTAGGTTTGTTTTGTTAACGTTTCTTAGCTTTTAATTTAATTATTACTTACGTACTAAGCTTATAAACGATTTCACTGCTTGTTTTGTGTAATTTGCGATAATTCAAACTCAGAACAAAAGGAGAAACTTTCAGAATGCATGTCATCCTCAAATTATTGGGCACTGGACTTCCAAATTCTTCTCTTACTGCCCATTTTACTGTATTTTCTCTCTGGCCAGGATGATGCCAGAAACCATGGAACACTGAGTCTATTTAGGAACTGGCAAAAAAGTTACAAGTTACATGCTGGATTGCCATAATATTGACCATAACTACATGCTGACTGATTCAAGTAAAATTATCATGGCAAACAGTGGTAAAGGAATGTTTCAAGCAGCTGCATGGTAACAGGGAGCATTGCACGCCTTTGGCCTAAGGAATTACCAAAAAACTCCTTTGAACCTCTGTAGAGGAGGTGGAGGAGAGAGTAAACTAAGGCCATGACATAAATTTATAGGTTTTAGTATAAAGGGCAACCCTAAAACATGGAATCAGAATCAAGAATCCAAAATTACTGACTTTGAGAATAATGACAGAAAAAGTTCATGTCATAATATTTTTGTCAAAGTGCAGCAGATCTTGTAGGCTTATAACTCTAATTGACAACAAAGTGTAGCAGCTACTACTTTAGGACTAAAAGCATTGTTTTCCAGCGTGCCCAATCGATGAAAATCAATCATCAGAAGGTAATTGATATAATCAATATAATCGATACTAATTAATCGATTATTATCGATTGCCTCAATTAATCGATGAAAATCGATACTCACACTCCTAGACCTCATAATTGCTATCAATTATATCCTCTTGAAAGAGCATACCTTCAATTTTCAGACTTGCTCCCGGTATTTGCTGCATATACAGCGTTCATGTCTGGTCAATTATGGATCATGATATTGATAGAGTGTGTTGTGAAAGGCTACCACGAGTGTGGGTTGACTTGTAACGGCAGGTGAAACATATTCCTTGAAGAAGAAAATCAGTAGCCATGGCGAGGCCTTGAGAATAATGACAGAAAATCAATCATCAGACTTGCTCCCGGTATTTGCTACATATACAGCGTGCGTGCCTGGTCAATTATGGATCATAATATTGATAGAGTGTGTTGTGAAAGGCTACCACGAGTGTTGGTTGACTTGTAACGGCAGATGAAACATATTCCTTGAAGAAGAAAATCAGTAGCCATGGCGAGGCCTTCCGTGTGGTGCAAGGCTGTTACCTAACAATATTTCAAGGAGCCCAGAAGGGCAAAATCCAAAAAGTTAGAAGCCCAACAGGTAATGTTTTGGGAGCTGCTGCAAAAATTTAGGAGCCCAAAGGACTTTCTTGGGTGCCCCAGGCTGCTGGGCTCCTGTTAGGCAGCAGCCTTGTGGTGAGTTGTTTAAGACAGCTCAGACAAGAAAAATCGATAATAGCGATGAAAATCGATAAAATTGCTGACAATCGATGAAAATCGATACTCTCAATGTTCTTGGTGATCGATTTTCATCGATTTTCGACATTAATCGATTAATTAATATCGATTATATTGATTATTGGTTTTCATCGATTGGACATGCCAGACATTCATGTGAGACCTTCCGAGAGCTGCTCTCTGACCCATTTTTGGGCCCACTTCTGTCAAGCAATTCCTTTTTGCACACTTGAGATGATGTTAATATGTAATTTTTATATCAGCCATTTTTTGTTTGTTTCAGAGGACAATGAGCTTGTACGAATTATTTTGGTGAAATCTGGCAGAGATGCAGCCAACTGCTGGCATTCACTGTTAGCAAATGAATATTCTGCTGACCCATGGACATTTAATGAAATGGAAAAGAAGTTAACTTTAGAAAGGTTCCAAAAAGAGGTACATCTAACTGAATGAATAGAAATGATGACAGAAAGGATTGCTGATACTTAACCGTGATAATAGATACAATATTTACAGAGGAAGCCATCTTACGCAGGTCCTCTGTCCAATTTGATTTGGAATTTGGAATGTTCTGTTTTCCAGAAGGAGGAAAATTGTAGAACCCTGAAAAAAAACCCTTGGAGCAAGACGAGAACCAACAGCAAACTCAACTCACATAATAGCCTGCGTGGCAGGCGTCTGAAGGGGAGGGAAAGGGGAAAGACAAGCGCGTGAAGCGTGAGGAGATCGGACACGGGAGGATTGCGGTAGGGGACACCTGCAAGGACGCTATTGTTTTCTTCATTCCGCCCTCTAATTAACTATGCAAAACCCACTCAACTGTGAAATGTCAGGCTGTCAAAATCATCCAATCAGAATCACACCACTTCTTTCGTGACAAAATCTGTGGGCACCAATGGGTTCTCGTATTTCTTGTTTTTGTTGTTTTGCACGAAAAATTGAATTTTAAAGTTTGAAGACCTTAGCTTCGGACATTAAGAAAAGCGAGGAGAGGCCGAGCCAAAAAGAAAGCAATTGTAACAATGTTTGTAGAGTTTGCCACATAAATCTAAACGTAACATATGGCAAATGTGTGGCTAAAGCTTGTGGAAATAAGTTCAAACCGTCGGCGACAAAAGAAATATTCAGAGTTGGACGACAGTGCTTGACCGTGCTTGCTTCTTGACATCGATTCGCAGTTGGCCTGTAGTGCCTGTTCATGTTTCAACTGTATGCGACTCACAAGCCACTAAACTGCTACTCAGTAGTGTTCTTCTTCAGTGACTGTAGAAATCACATATCAGTGGCACTTTCCGCAGATGCACAGGCAACGTCAAATCTGCCCCCTTCCCATGTCTTCCAAACAAACTAGCTTCTGAGCAAAATATCAGGCAGTCATACATACATACATACATACATAAACTTTATTTTACCTCGAATTTAAGAGTAGCTTTTATAGCTAATTTCTCCGAGAGAAAACTAACAAATAGCAAAATATGACAACAAAAAATAGACAATAACATTATAAAATACTATTCTGTGAAATATTTACAATTAAAAGCTAATTCATAAATAATAATAATAATAATAATAATAATAATAGGTTTATTACACAACACTTCCACATGGTGGCTCTTCGTTTGTGAAAAAAAAATAATAAAATAATAATAATTATCTAAATTAAAAATTTATGATCTACAAAATATTTTTAAAAACATATATACATCATTCTATACATTATCCTAAGACTACAAAACTAAAAATAAAAAATTGAAATTAACATTTAAACGACTTGTGTTTTGAGTTTCTGGAACAAATACTTCCTGGTGGCCTTTGCAAATGTATAGTAATCAGTTTCATGGCCTCGACTTCCATAATCTGGTTGCTAATAATTATAAAAAGAGGCGTCATTACTAACATCGGCTAACATGTGATGATTAGTTTGAAACGATCTCTTGATTTATCCGCCTTGTTGAAAATAAATATGTGAGAAGACATTAATGGTTCTAGTGTCAGGTCGCTGACGAATCAGAAGGTTGGATTAAGTAAATCATTAAATCTGACCAATCAGGATTTTTACGTTTGTCTGGTGGACGAAAAAACAAAGAAAACAATAGCGTCCTTGCAGGCCATCCCTTCTCCCTCCCGCACTCATTTTCACTTTCCTCCCTCCCTTTCTACGGCCTGCCACGCAGGCTACTCACATAAATGTAAATGTTATTTTTAGTTGTCATGTACTTAACTATACAAGGACTAAGTTTGCTAGTTTACAGGCAAAGGAAACAAAGTAAGCAAGTATTTCAAATAAACGTAACATACTTAATTAGTTAAAATCCCAACTGGAAAGAGGCAGACCAGTTGGCTATTTACAAACTGTGAACCAGGATTTGAACTCGGGACTACCGCAAAACAAATCCCGCTAGTGAAGGGTGGAGGCCTTGAACCTGGGACCTCCTGATTACGACACCAGCGCCCTAAACCACTCAGCCAAGCTGCTTCATATATGCCACCAAGCCAGAATTGAACCCGGCAAGGCTCTCACCACTGCACCATCCCTGCTCTCCAAAACTGTCAAGAGCTATCACTTGTCTCAGTTTCATATTGTTTAGCTCTGTCATCATGAGCTAAAACAAGGGCAACAACTGTTCTCAAAGTACTGCTAATAGAATACAATCATCAGCCCATTGAAACTAGTTAACATTTTGCGACAATATAAATCTGTTTTCTTTGTTTTTCTCTTTGGCAGAATCCTGGCTTTGACTTCAGCAAAGCTGATATATCTGGAAACTATTCTGGAGGAGGTCCACAATTTCCAAGCTGACATAAAGTCTTGTTAGCTTACCACCGTTTTCGTTGATACGCGACTTTCGAAAACAAAACACCAGCGGAAATGTTTCCAAAATTACCATCAGTCATATGTTATCGACAGATCGGATCGAAATCCACCAATCACAGCCCACTAGCATGACATAAAGAAAGTCTGAAGGTCACACTAATGGCTGTGATTGGTGGATTTCGATCCGATCTGTCGATAACATGCAAGACTGATGGAAATTTTGGAAACATTTCCGCGGGTGTTTTGTTTTCTGAAGTCGCGTATCACCGAAAAAGGTGGTAACAAGCAAAATCACAGAAAGCCTGAAAATAACCAAGGGCTAACCAAATGCTGCCAAGATGTTTTTATAATTGCTTATTAGAACTCATAGATGCGATATTATGCTGCAAATGTTTGGAAACAACTTTTGAAACATTAAGTTTGCTTTAATTTATTCACAATATAATTACTCTTGAATTTTGCATTTTGGTTAAAAATCCATCATCAAGTCACAGAAGTGAAGAGAAGGACCCACAGTAAACATAGATCCCAATTCTCTGCATTCTTTTTCACTGTATAAACATGTCTAGTCACCAGTCTCATTTGGGTAAATCCTGGCTGGAAGTGGCATGCTTCTGACTAGACTTGATACTAAAACATCAAAGTCATTGGTACAGTTGAAGTCATTAGGCAAAGTCATCTCAACTCATTTTAGGAAAGAGGTATTTTAAAAAAATGCCATGGTAACATGATCAAATTACTTGTGATCAGTTACCGGCACTTTGATGCTTAGCTGGAGGGTTGTTGGAAAAAATCAAATCATAAGAGCTAACTGCGACTCTACATGTATAAAAAGACCAAGACAATTCAAAACGACAATCAAATGGTTCCATCAATTTGAAGCCTGCACAACCGCTCCCCCCGCCCCCGCTCCTGTCATGCATTTGTTGGGCATTTGACAACTTTTCCTGCCTTGGCAAAACTGTGATGTATGTTAAAGTGCCTATGAAGTAAAAAATAATTGCTGCTTATTTGAAAGGACTTTCAAAGTATAGTTGAATTGCGTTTTTCTCTTTAGAGTATCTTTTTTCGTTCTAAAGATATTAACATTTTTGTGAGTAAAATGATGACATCATAAGTGGTTTCACTAAAACAGTACAACACTCAATCAAGAATATCTCTAGAAATATTAAAGCGGTGTGCTTCAAACTTGGCATCAGAACTGTACATCAAAAAAGAAGCAAATGACACCTGTTGTGCCATTGCCATGACAACAGCTATGTCGCTGGTCCTGTTTTAGTTAAAACTAAAATTCCCAGATTTTATCCTTGACAAGGATCATTCACTCACAACAATCCAATGGGGATAGTTAAGGCAATATGGGAACCATTTGTGTGCCGAGCTGGACTCTCTGTCCCCACTTTAAAAGATTTGCAAATGGGAATATTTGGTTTTTCACAGAAAGAGACTGGAGCTGAGTGTTGCCATGGCAACAACATAGTAGGTGCTATTCTGTTTCTGTTGTGATGTACAGTCCTGATGCCAAGTTTGAAGAACACTGCTCCACTATTTCTGGAGATATTCTTGATTGAGTGTTGCACTGTTTTAGTGGAACCACCTATGACGTGATCACTTTCCTCATTTGCATAATATAAAAACGTAAATTTCTCTAAAAATAAAGAAGGTATTCCCAAAAGGAAAATGCCATTCTTCTTTACTTTGAAAAGCCTTTCAAATAAGCAGCAATTATTTTTTACTTGGTTTTAAATCATGTAAAGAAGTTGCTGCATGAAGGTCACTGATATAGACTTCACCATACCAGGTAAACTCAGGGGTGTGGCAATGTTTAAAAGGCACGCATAGATCCAAATATTTGCCTAAAAACTATAATTACTTGACTCCTTTGCATTTCTTGTGTCAGAGCCTCAATCTCACATGTGCAAAAGTTTGTATGTACTTAGCTTGTGAAGTAAGGCAGATGGGTGGGCTTAGACTGCAGCAGCCTCTCTTCCTTGAAAATCTGTGGGGAAGAATGAAAAGGAACTAAGCATGTGAGTGTGTCTGTGAGCGTGACATTGCTGCTATATGGTGGCTCTCAGCTATTGCCGCTCACACGTCATGCTCACCGTCGCTCTCACTTGCTTACTTGTACGGGGCATTTGGCGTTCTTCCCAGGGTTTTCAAGGAAAAGAGAGACTGCTCGTGCGATCGCAGTCTAGAGCAGGCCTACGTGTGTAATTAATGGAGCCACAAGAAATAACATTCATTAGTAAGATAAGACAAATATTGTTAAATACAGCCACAAATCCAATTTGTCTTTTGTGCTGATTGTTCCGGGAAGATTTTATAATTAAAGTTTGTTGGACCAGATAAATAAAAAATTAAAATAAACATATAAACAACTTTTACCAACTTTCCTAACCTGCGATCAGGCGTCCCTTATATTTTTTGTCGCGGCGGGAAGGTACCTTTCCACCGTGACAAAAAATGCAAGGGACGAATGATCGCAGGTTACAACTTTCCTTTCTTTCTTTTTTCCTGGTTTTTTTTTCTTTTTCCTAAAACTCCTTCCATTAAAAAAAATCAACACTGTGTATGATCGGTTTGACACGAGGAACCTGACCTGCGATCAGGCGTCCAAGGACGTCTGATCGCAGGTTACGAGGAATCCGCAGAAAGTATCCTTCTCACCACCCCCGGTCCCA
The DNA here is from genome assembly GCA_019787425.1 of Platygyra sinensis. Classification (NCBI taxonomy): domain Eukaryota; kingdom Metazoa; phylum Cnidaria; class Anthozoa; order Scleractinia; family Merulinidae; genus Platygyra; species Platygyra sinensis. The sequence continues at coordinate 11,273 of JAHPZR010033469.1, read as the reverse complement.
AGGGTCACAACATTTGTCTAGGTCTACGTCAAAATGACGCACTTCTGGAGCCCTTCTTCAGCCAATCAAAATGTAGTGACATCATCAGCATCGGAATAAATTCCCTTCGAAGCGAAATCAAAGTCCGCCATGGCTGTTAGGTACAGGTGAGATACACTTGTGAAAACGTAGGATTCTAAAATGTATACTCCATAAAAGATGTGGAGACTTATCTACAGAAAAGGTAAGTACACGGTGCTTCTTATTTAATTTACGAACTTGCGAAATAATATCGCAGAAACATTGATGTAAGGTAAAGGTAAGCCGGGATATATAGTTTACTTATTGTTCGACGGATATCGTTTCTTTTAGTAAACGGCCGTCCTGGGAATTCATCCCTTCGTCTTGGGCAGATCCAAGCTGCTGAGAAGAATGAAGATGTGAACAATTCAGTACCAGATGAAAAAGAAAAATCACTTCATGAGGCTAAAGCTCGCCATGGGAAAGTCCTTCTGGCCTCAGAAGTCAGCTACAGAAAGTGCGACTTCGAAAGCGATAGTGAAGCACTCAAGTTAGGCTTCGACCTAGTGCGGTCTATTGTGCAGAGCATTCAGATCGATCAGAGAAATCGAACGCTGACTTTTTCGACTCGTTCTGCCAGTGGGAAAAAGGAAGAAGATTCCAATCCATTTTACCGGGAAATACACTCGGTAAGTGAAACTGAAGAATATCCTTGAAACCTGACACCCGCGAGTTGTCTAGTCTATTTTCACGTGCTCACAAACAATTAAGACAGAGACTGGAATTGCTAGTTAACTTTTATGTACTGGCAATAAGACACAGTCAGTGAATCTTCCTCTGAAAATTAGAAGGGTTTTTTACTAGTCATACATACGCTGTATAACAGTGTTTATTTATTTTGTACAATTATTCATATTTGTACATATTTGAGTTGACTGCACACAATGCTTAAAGATCAGAGTCCTTCTCCAACCATGTGTGAACGTGGTTGCATCATTGGCATTTTGTTTTGATCGTTGACTGGATAAATTACTCTTGGGAGGGCGACTTGTCCAAGTGTGCCCTGTTTAAATAAACTGTTTTGCTTCATTGGCTGATAAGTGAAACTTGATATTTTTCAGTGGTGTAAAGGAGTACTTGCTTTGTCCAGCCTCCTTGCCTGCCGCAAGTTTATAACAGATGAAAAGTCTCCACTGCACATCAATGTTAAGACTATCCCTTCTCAACTGTTGTCAAGAGTTCTGTCATTGTACAGGCCACATTCCACTCTAGCAGTACTTCCTGTGGCTGAGAGTGCCTATACTTTCAGAGGGAATGCGAAGCCTACAGACTCCTTAGACCAGGCTATTGCAACTTTCCAGTCCTCCTTCAGTGAATGCACAGCAGCCACCCAGAATAAGCTAGGTATACAGTTTGCATCACTGAAACAGCACCAGAAAGCATTTCTACTCTTCATGCAAGCCAGTGAACGAGGTCATCCTTTAGCACAGTTTAACCTTGGCCTGTGTTATGAGAATGGAAAAGGAGTGGAAAAAGACTTGGCTAGAGCTGTGGAGTGTTATAAAAGTGCTGCTGCCCAAGGTCATGGTGGTGCCATGTACAACCTGGCTCTACTTTACATGGAAGGAGGTGGAGGCCTTCCAAAAGATCCAGAAAAATCTATAGAACTCCTCAAAGGAGCTGCAGAGAATGGCTTGTGTAAAGCACAGTCATACCTAGGATTGTACTATGCAGACGAGTCCTCCAGTCATTGTGATTATGAAAAATCGGTCCCCTATCTCAAAATGGCTGCAGCTAAAAAAGATCCATCAGCAGAATACAACCTTGGCATCTGCTATGAGCGTGGCCTTGGCATTGAAAGGGACATGCCAAAGGCTGCAAGTCTGTACATGTCTGCAGCTGAGCACGGCCACACAGGGGCACAATACAATCTAGGGGTTTTCTATGAGCATGGTCTGGGAGGATTTGTAGTCGATAAGGAGGAGGCAGCACGGTTTTACCGCATGGCAACAGAAGCTGGAGATGAAGATGCTCTGCACAATCTTCTACTCCTTCGAAAGCAGATGTCGAAGACAGAGAATCTAACCAGTCAGTCAGTTAAGCCTCAAAGTCTTGTGTTCTCACTGCTCAAAGAAATGGCTTTTCCAGCCACAAGGCAAGGTCAGATATTGCAAGAAAATAAAAGTATACCTCGCTGTGCTTCGAGCCCAGGAATTTTAGATGAGTCTGCAGCAAGTGATCAACAGAATGCATCTTCAAACAAAGCACCAAATGCTCTGCTCGCATTTTGACCCCTTGGGATTTCAAGATGATAATGTCATTGACAATATTTTTATCATGTGCTTACATGTGTAAAGGTAGAGATAAGTTTGTGTTGACTCATAACTAACTTCAGCTCAGATCAGATGAAGCCAATTTTGTTAGAGATTTTACCAACATGGGGTCAAAGACAAAATGTTACAAATATCCAGTGTATCAGCCAGGATCTGACAGCCTTTAAGAGATAGTGTTGTTTAACCCTTTCACCACCAAGGGGTCTCCTTTTGATGAGTAAAATCATCTGGCATTAGATAGTGTGAAATCTATCAAGTTGTCCTTGGTGGTGAAAGGGTTGAAAGTCTGATTGCGTGAACTTCTGGAGAAGTCTATTGCTTGAGCAATGTCAGCTTCTACTTTAGGTAAACTACATGTATGGTAAAGGTTGAGTCTTTGTATGAGCAAAGTGCCCTGCCAGGTCAGTGCTTGTCTCTGGTTCCTATAGCATGAAGCATCTACGAGTATTTTTACTCCCCCCCTGCCCTGCCCAAGTTGTATTAAAGAATGGTTCCCCCCCCCCCCCACCACTGCCCTGCCCAAGTTGTATTAAAGAATGGTTTTCACTGGTTCATGAGCACAAGCACATGGAAAGCACCAGGCTTGTGCTTATATCACTGATGAAAACCAGTTATTGGTAATTTAGAAGTTTGTAAACAAGAAAATCTATTTTACACCCGCTTTCAGTGTTACGTGCATAGGCGACATCTGTGTTCATCTTTCGACATGCTATGTTACGGCTGTTTAACTGTGAAAACAGGCAATTTTTCATATTAGCAGAAGAAATTACAAATAGATGATATAATTATTACTGACCTGCCATGGCTGAAGAAAATTGTGAACGTTGCACGTTTCCAGATTTACAGGATAATTAAAAGATTTGTGTGTAGTCGATCAGCCGCTCAATGGTGACTTCCTGTAGAATTAGGCCGTTAACGTGTAAGAATTCGAACAGCTTAAACATTCAAAACAGTCAATTTATCTCTCACAGAGTGACTTCTTGATACTCCCAACCTTAGTTTGATGACAAATAAATCCATATCTTAACACTAAAAGTTAAGTTCAACCATAAAAAAGTCCGTTGAGGTAACATTTTGATTTCAGCCAGGTTACATAGCATGGCAAAAGATAAACCAAGATGCCGCCTATGCACGTAACACTGAAAGTGGGTGTAATTTCTCCCATTTATTCAAGAACTATTGTCACTTCTCTCCAATATCATTTTTATTGTAAAACCTTGTCATAGTTTTCCATCAGATATGGAAAAGACTGTTACAATCTTCCTTTTTGTTTAGAATTTGTATACAATATTAACAATTCTTGTATTATTTTTCTAATACACTAATTTTGTAAAAATGTAAATATCGAAAAAGTTTTTTCAATCAATTGAAACTGTCTCTTTTGTTCACAAAATAAACAGAGAAATAAATATTAAATTTCTAAATATTGAAAGTTTTGTTTCAAGTAGTTTTATGTATATAATGTGAACACATGTTTTCATCTCTCACCTAAAACTATTAAACTAGGTGTTATTCTGGTTACCTCAAGATACTTGTTTGTATGGTAAGGCAATTCCTATAGTACATTTTTGCAGAGGCTCTTCAAATGTACTACTTCAATCAAGTTTTACATTTGGTACAGAGGAATTTAAATATTGTGAAAGTATGATAACTCCCTAATCCCTCTGATTGCACAATCCTTTCAAGCAAAATATAATCTACTGGCTTACATAATCTTTAGGGGACTTAATAGTAGGAAGAGTATCCATTTTTTTGAACACAACAGGCTTTGTAACTTGCAGCCATCATTATCAGAGGTTACTTTCAGTGAAGTAACAGTCTGCCAGATGGTCCAAATTTGTAAGCCTTTGGAAATGTGCACTTATGCGACAATCTTATAGCTCAGTAGGAAAAACAGCAACTTTATGAACATTGTTATCCTGGAACACTACATCCTCTTGTCCTTGATTTAAAGTGACTTAAGGACGGTGTCTACAGAATGCAAATGTTTTTGCGCCAGGTTAGAACCATGCAGAAAAAGTAGATCTTTGCAGGGGCTATTGGAATCCCCAAAGAAAAATGGGGATAACAGTGCATTTTTTGAGATACTTGTAATTAGCTTTGAACCTCAACAAAAATGCTGACATCCACATTTTTCTGAAGAAAAGAAAGGATGTTAAATTTTCCTATGCAGTTTGCTTTCCACTTCCATTTCATAACCAACTGTAGAGGTAATCACAAGTATTTTAAAGTTATTGATCTTTTTCAACAAATTTTAGATTCTGTTACATTTTTTCCTGTCACCTCCCTAGTCGGCAAAGCATTTGCATATGTCGAACTTGTTTTGGATGGGCAATACACCATCTGCAGGTACAGCTGTCATGTTTACAGTTCATTAAACTTGATTTTTTTAGGAAAATGTTGCTTTCATTTAGTCATGTACACTGTAGCGACTGCGTGGTTGATTTTGTCAATGTCAACCCAGCAAGTGCATGGCGTTTAAACCATGCCTTGCATGATGCGCTGAATTTGTAAGCACTAGCAAAAGTAGACGTCATCAAAAATCCAACCGAAAATTTGACCCCTGTCTTACGAGGCCACACCCAAAACGTCTGTTTGATTGGGCAAGCCAACAATACAGTGGGTGGTGACGTTTAATTGATGCCTTCCATGAAGTTCATCCTGTCAATAACAGCATTTACACCCCTCTTCTTGGAAAGCCTGGAAATGTCATCCTTATTTTTACTCAGCAAAATCTTGTCTTCCTTTGATGTCCATAGTTCCTTACCTGTCAATGAGAGAATTTAAATGGGCTTCATTTCCTCTGAAGGATAGACTAATGCTTTTGCTTTGGACTTGGAATAAAGCAGTGTCAGTGGATTCGAGCCCTGCCACACTCAGTCTGTTAAGCAGGACTTTTCACTCTGATATTACCTCTCCCTGGCATCCCCAGATACCCATGTGCAGGTAGTTGGGACCAAGCGACATCTTTAGATTACAGTTTACTTAAAATATCCCTTTGTCCCAACTAGCTACCCCTTGGTGTTGAAGGATGAATGCTGAAAAACAGCATTCAACTTCAAAGTGGCCATCACTGGCCACATAAGTACCAAAATAATGTGACCAGAGCAAAATTTGAGCCTGTTCTAGACAGCTGGATTGGAAGCTGGTCTTTTAGGCATCTCAAGCACAGAAGGGCAGCGTAGCCAAGTGGGAACCCTTCAGGCTATCTCGTTTCATAACCTCTACTGAATTTCAAGAGGAAAACTGACTGACAGTAGTCTAAGTCTATTCAGAAGACAAGTACAATTCTCAGCAGCTTCTCAGGCTGCACAACAGGCCTTTATTTAAGGTATCGTAGTAGGTGGATTGACAGTGTTTGGAAATCGCGCTGGCGCTTTGAAAGAAAACCCCATCAACCTATACATTTTCTGAAAGCTTAATAGTTACAGAATACAATCATATGTTTGAAATTTTCTAAAAAGTTATTGTCACAGTGATATGAAAAGAAATACACAGAAACACTGCTTTGCTTAAACTGGTTCGCTTCTGCGCCTGAATAATCGGAGCGGCGCAATTAACATCGGAAATGTTTTCTCACACATCACCCTCAAAAAGGGTGTCGGCGATTTTCCAGGTGTGGTTTAGTTTTTTTTCTACACCCTCCTTGAGTTTGATATTCTGAACGCGGGTGTTTCGTTCCACTAAAGAGGCCATAACGCTGAAACGGAAGCGAAATTAAACAAAGCCCGACACCCCTTTTCGAAGGAGGTAACCTGACACATACACATGTACCTGCCAATTTTCAGCCAGTTCCGTTGGAAGACGTGTGTAAACGAACTAAAAATGTTCATCCTTATATGCAGTTTTGTTTTATCAAGAAAAAGACAAAAAACCTTTTGCGAGATTGGTATGATTAGGTGTTAAAAACCCCCTTCGCGCTGATAGATGTCGGCATGGGTCAGTTTACCAAAACAATGGGTCATGACAACATGAAATAAACAGACGTCTATGCTGCAGTGTAATCGTCCAAGAAGCGAAAAACTACTTAAAATCGCGTTACATGTGACAACTAGCGGTGAATTTTAATTAGAGCAACGCGCCATAAGAGATTTCATGAGATTCAAAAATAGTTTTTCTCTTTATCGTAAAAAGTAAAAAAGCTTTTTTCTCCATTCTTTCTGCAAATTTCTTTTCTCAGTCTTCTCAATTTGAACAGCAAAAACGATTTTTCGCATTTTTCTTAAAAATCCACCTACCATGATACCTTACATGTAACAAAGCAAGAACCCTGAGCCTTGTATTACACTGTGATAAGACAAGACAGGTCTTTGAGAACACAAGGGAAATGTAAAAAATGATGATCTGCAGGTGAATGTTTTCCACATTTCTCAAGTGTTCTCAAAATAATGTCTGGAGTGTTTGACAGTGTTATAGCTTACAGGCTTCTTCATTTGCTTTATTATTTAACAAATAAAAGAAGTCTAGGCTGTGTATTTCACTGTGATAAAACACGATGGTCATTTGAGAATACGAGGAAAATGTAGAAAACAAGAGCCGCAGGCGAGTGTTTTCTACATTTCTAGAGTGTTCTTAAATGACCGGAGTGTTTTATCACAGTGTCATACACGGCTTAGTCTTCTTCATTTGCTTTAAAGTATAGATTTTACACATGCAAAACAATAAAACACGCTTTTTCTTATGTTTTATACTGTGATAAAACATGGGTTTTTGACCAATCAGAGCATGTGCAGGGTACTATCTATATTTTAAATAGAGATAATGTGGGGAAAAAATAATAAAGCATGCTTTTTAATGTTTTATACTCTGATAAAACACAGGTTCTTGACCAATCAGAGCAGGTGCAGGGTCCCATCGGTATTAGAAAGCCTGAAAGTGTTATGTAGCAATTTCTCTCTTCTGTCATTTCTTCTTTTTTACCCATAATAAGGTGGGGGGAGCAGACCCCCTGGGCCCCTCCCAAAGATCTGCTACTGGGATGCACAGTATAGGGATGCCAGTAGGAACTGGATTTTATTCGATTGCAATAGGTAAAATGTTAACAAACCTGGTCCATTTTGGAAATAATCCACTGTGTCCTCTAAAAACCCAGAGCTAACAAGAAAACCATGGATGATCTGTGGTACTGTAAGCTCACACTCTAGCTTCTGCAACAGTCAAATGTGATGCCATCAATTTTCTTTAATATCATTAGAGGGAATTGTTCAGCCTTGTTCTAATGTAAAGTTTTGTTTTATGTCACTGTCTATACTAATAACAATAAATTTTTTCCACTATTTATATTTTTTCCTACATTAGACAGTTTTGGCTTTTTTTAGTTGCCAGATGGAAAAATGTGGTCACTAACAAGTGCCAATTAATAAAAAATTTTTGCTCACAGTGAAACACAAATACGAGTTTCAAGATGTTTCTTCCCATGAAATTATATCCCTACTCCTGAACAAGGTCCTGAATGATCAAAAGAGTCAGATTCCATGTGTAAAGGTATTATAATATTGTGTAGCTTACAATTTGGTTGAAATTATAGTTTGGAGACTAAACATAACATCATTTGCTTCTTACATGCCATCAGAATGAAGACTATCCAGAATCACATGTGGCCACGGTACGGCTAGCAGTTGAAACCGCTGAAAACACGGCAGCACAATTACAGTGCATGGATTATAACTGTTTGGGGGTCATTTAGCAGTAATCTTTCCTTCACATTCTTGGGAAGTTAAAAACTTCATAGAGACAAGGGATAAGTATTTTACTTGAAACCAAACACAATGTTTTTCAATTTAAAATGAAACTAATTTCTTCAACACCAGTTCAAGACGCTAAAATTTAGTCTCTTTTAGTTAGTTGATGGCGACTAGCCTAAAAATTGTGGTCGCCAACACTCAGTTATCAGTCACACTGGTGACCAGCTGGTCACCGTTTCATACCCTACTCCTAAACAATTACTGCATCCAATACATTATAAAGAACTGTGACAAAATATCATCTTTTATCCATGTACATTTATAAATTATAATAATAATGTAGAAGCAACAATTAAAAGAAATGGAGGGCAAACAATGAGAAATTTAATTACTACGACAGTGCAGCAATTGTTACATACAGTATGTAGGTTTTAGACTGAAAGGATTACTAACTGTACCTACATGTAGTTTAACAATTAAAAATTAAAAGTGCTTCAAGAAAATGAACTAAGGATAGGGCATAGAAATATTAGAACTTGGTTAATTAGCTGGAGTCACATTTTCCCTTATACTCATACCTGGAGGCTACTTTGCAACGTGTGACAATATTGGAAAAATGCTTCTCTCAGTTTTCTATCCCTTTCAGAGGGATTCTCATCATCTGGTAAAGACTCCAAGTCTCTTTTGCTTCTCTTGGCCATGGGCTTCTTGCTGTCTTCCATATCTTCCAAGTGTGACTTTTTAGGTGATGGACTTTTTAACTCCTTTCTGAAAACAATCTCACCATCAAAGTCAGTCAGTTCTTCTTGCTCATTCATCGGTCTCTTCACATTTCTTGTTACTACCCTGTTGCCTATTTCCTGGCTTGATGAGACCGTGCTTTCTTCATCTCCATCTTCATTGTCAGTAACGTCATTCTCAACCGCACTGCTATCTCTTCTTTTCTTATACTCATAAGCTTGTTTAAGAAGATTGTCATCAAATATTTTATCATAATCAACATCTTCATGTTCAGTACTATTTTCATCATCTGCAATGTCAGCTCTTGCTTCATCTGGTAAGCAATCTACAAAAAGCAGAAGAGCAAACATAACTGTTATCTTGATACAGCTACAGTAGATACATTTCAGTCAATTGAAAGTAAAAAATAATGAAAGTAAGAAAAATATAATTAAAAATACATTGTGTGCATTAAATGATATCAATACCTGCATTTGGATCGTCTCTATCATCTGTTGCAACATGTTTGTCTCTATCAACAATTTTAGCCTTTAGTCTTGTTGTCTCATCAGCAGGTCTCTTTTCTTGGTCTATAATAATGAAGACAAAATAGATTTGTTGAGTGTCACTGTGTGTGCCCAGTTACATGTAGATGTTGCTTGTTCACTGCTCTCCAGTACAGTTGCCTTTTTGACATTTCAAATAACTGTCAGAAATCATCATCATCATCATCAATTTACAATCTTTACTTATACATGTGAACAAGAAATATCATATAAAAATTTGAACTGTGGAGAAAGATATAAATACGCCAATAAGTGATTTATTATATAATCACAGTTTTGCACACAACTTAAGCAGTTGTGACATTAAATATTTAATTTCACAACAACTGCTTTTAAACCAATTAGGCCTCTTGCACTATTAAGAGGTCACGTGGCCAATGCCTCCCTTAAACAGTGAGTTGTAATCTTGTTGATGCCAAAAATTGACTGCACACATCAAAGTTATCTTACACTCGAAATTTGAGAGGAAATGCATTTAAGGGAGATATTTTATGGTACTTTGATTTTTCAACAAATTAGTATGACTTGTATTGGCCACCATGTTCGAGGGCATACTCTTGCCCTCCAACATGGTGGCCAAAACTACTTTTTGTTTATATCTTGTTAAAAGTTTGATAGTTACGTTCAGATGTGCTATAAACATTACTACATCATCTTTTCAGCATTTTCCTTGAAGTTTAAGTGCAAAATTTGTGTCAGAAAACAGTAATTCATAATTTTAAAAATTCAGTTTTGGTCACATGACCAGCTACGGACTTTCTCCTTTTAAGCAAATGGTGCGGGTTTGAAAAACCAAATCACTATAATTATTTTGTTTAAGAGATGAACCACTAATAGTGTTTCGAAGGCAAAATCATGTAACTTTCATTTTCATAAAAATGTGTCACATGACCTCTTAGTGCAAGTGGCCTATTGCAAAAAAAATAAAATAAATTGTGTATATTAAATGATATCAATACCTGCATTTGAATCGTCTGTATCATCTGTTGCAACATGTTTGTCTGTATCACCTTTTTTAGCCTTTTCTCTTGATGCCTCACCCGTAGGTCTGCTATCTTGGTCTATAATAATGAAGACAAAATACAGTACATAATTTGTTGAGTGTCAAGTTGTGTGTGCCCCTGGCAGTTAGATGGTGGTTGTTCTCTGCTCTCCAGTACAGTTGTCTTTTTGACATTACAAATAACTGTCACAAATCATCATCATCAACATCATCATCATCATCATCAATAATATTATTTAACAATCTTTACATGTGAACAAGAAATATCATATATTTGAACTGTGGACTGAGAAAGATATAAATAAGTGATTGATAATCACAGTTATGCACACAACTTATAAAGGAGCAGTGTCACAAGGATTTTGCTGATTTAGGTCAATTCTGTGCTAAAATCACTACTTTGAGACTGTAATCATAAACAAAATACTTCTGTAAAGCTATGACAAAGAGATCAAACATATTTTGTCAGAGAGGGCTAACCATAATGAATTTCTTGAGGATTTTTGAAACACGTAGATTTAAAACTTGAAAAAATTGTATAGCTGGCACAAAATAAGATTGATAAAAAGTGTAGAGTTATTTGGCTCCTGTACCACCTCTACGGGTTGTTCCATGAAACGCGTATAATATTTTCTACACAAAAAATTATCAATAAAAAGCGTAGAGTTTTCGGCTCCTCTACGACCTCTACGAGTTGTTGTAGCACATAGTGGAGTATAGACTTAGCCAAAGTAGACCTACACCTCTATGCCTCTACACCTCTACGCCTCTACATCTCTACTCCTCTATGCCTCTACCCCTCTACGCCTCTACAACCGCTATGCCTCTACCCCTCTACGCCTCTACACCTCTACGCCTCTACACCGCTATGCCTCTACGCCTCTACACCTCTACACCGCTATGCCTCTACCCCTCTACGCCTCTACAAACTCTACGCCTCTACACCTCTACGCCTCTACGCCTCTAC
>JAHPZR010033467.1:25000-44389 GCA_019787425.1 Platygyra sinensis | reverse complement strand
GGGGGGGGGCGGGGGCGAAAGATTCTAAAAGGAAGCCTTCCTTTTAGAATCTTTCGCCCCCGCCCCCCTTCCTTATCGGATAAGGAAGGGGAGGATTGCGCGCCAAGGCACTCTAATTACTGTTTAGTGACCTACAGGTAATCCAGATGTAAATATCACACGCTAACCAAAAACACTGAGCCTTGAGGAATAATTTTTAGAAAGCGCTAAACTCCACGTGCTCTGCAAAACCTCGTTCGCCCACTCACCCCCCCCCCCCCCCCCCCAACTCCGTCCTCGGCAATGCAGACACTTTCGACATTAAATAAGTCGTCAGTTAATCTCTATCGAGGCATTTCCGAATAAAGGACGAGTAATCAAAAAGTGAAGAAGCTAAAAAAAGAAAAAAAAAATGTAAATGTCCTCGTGGGATAAAGAAAAACACATTACATATTCACAGGGGTTTTGTGAAAATCTGCCTTCAACGGCTACGTACTAAACTAGGGGTGATATTATAAAAAAAATCTTCGTCTTTATTGTTGCAGCCAAAGCACCATTGATTACTTGTGAACGTTCATTGTCACATTCAGACTCATTCACACGAATGTTAATGACACTTTTCTTTCCTGAAATTTCAACAAGCCCACTTCTTTTGTTAATTACACTTCCATTTCACAGGTATTTCTAAGCCTTTATACTAAAGTAATGAGTTTCGTCCCTCAGGGAGCCGAGAGAGTGAGCGGACGACACCAAAAAAATCAAAAGCACTCAGCGAAATGTTTACGGAAGACTTCATTACAGTGACTAAAGAATGAATACAAGATTAACGAACAACGGCATTTCAGGATTGTCAATTAAAAACACATCTACCTACGCTTATCACAAAGGAACAGCTCGTTTTTAATTTGACCTGTCGTCAGTTTTGGATAACCATGCAACTAGTTAAAAAAAACTAAGTGACAAAACTGCGTTTTAATCTGGGGACATACCTTGGTTGTTTTTACGCCGGTGACTTCAATCAACGCTTATGGCTATCATTCGACGCTGACAGAATTTTGCCGATAATATCTTCATGAAGTTTATAGTTGAAGATTAATGATTATCTGACCGTGAACGGGCTCGCTATCCAGTTCTACTCAGGATTTTGGAGACGATTTATTTGTGTCCTTATCAAAATGCTATTCGTCTGTAACATTAGTGTCGCTTGAGCACTCAAAGTGGGTTTGTATTCACTTAAAATTTCGGCACCTTTCCGGGGAACAGTGGTCGCAAACAGGTAGGCGAAGTGTACAGGAAATATGACAATATTTCGGATAATTATATATATGTACATCGCAAAACCTTTTAACAAATGATGATCAACTCCGTTCATGGACGTGCCCTATCGATGTCTCAATTGCGCTTCCCAGGAAATGAATGTACGACTGGGTTGATCCATGACTAAACAATATTCTAGCCGCAAGGAAGAAAGGCAAAAATTAATTAAGACCCCTCAAAAGACTTACTCTTGCTCAAAGGATTCAATTTAAGACAGGCAGAGAGTCGTCTGTCTGAGTAGGTACAAGAAATTAAACACTACATGACAGAATCATAACTTGAAAGTACGAGGAAGGCGGTATTAAACTCACCCATCTGTTGTGAGAGAAAGCTAAAATGCAAATTCATGTATTCACAATATAGTTTTACTATGTCAAACACACGAATCCAATTACGAGGTTAATGCGAAATCTCAAACAACTAGAATCTCGCAAGATTCAAAATGAATTGAGTTAATGAGAGGAAGTTTACCATGAAAATGATGATTGTTTTCTAGATTTGCAGTTTTCCGAAAGTGCACAGAAAACAAATATAGAAAATCGTTCACTGGAAATCAAATGTTTGAAAAGAAAAAGAAAACAATACCGCTTTAATTCACTATCCATAAAGATCGCAAATTTGTCATAATAAAAGAGCTGTCAGGACAAAAATAGCCCGCGGGATATGTTAAAAAGACAAGTGTCTCTCCTCAGCGGGCCCATTCTGAGTCATATCAGTTACAGGCAGCCAGGAGTCTCAATGTGGAGTGACCAGCCGCAATTTGAACCTTTCTACTCAAAGTACTATAACCTGTGTTCGATAGCTTAATGCACGCAAAGTAGGAAATCGCTAACATATTGCATGTTGTGTTCCCCACAAGACATCTTTGCGATGCTTTTAGCGAGGTGGGTACCTAAAATCGGGCTAACCTTCTTGGAATTTTTTAAACAGTTTTAAATTTTGGGAAACTTTTTCTTTACAGCGCATGCCCTACGTCGTTCATCAGGGAAAAAACGCCTGGAGGAGATCAATCTCGCTGAAAACTTCAACGAAATTTTCACACGACTGTTTGTAATTGAAAAAACACTTGTCGTATTCAGCTAACTGGAGCTGTGCTGATATCACTGAGAGAAGTTCCGTACGAGCAGTTAGTTGTCAAGTCATCGCTTTCCCACGAGCGGCACTTTACCATGGAAAACACAACACAAACCACAGGGGAAGATGACAATTCTCCCAACAACAATACGGACGATGAGGACTTCTCTGGCAGCGGTGGATTTTCAGGAGAAGAAGACATGTTTCTCATCGGTTTCAGCGCAGAATTCGACACATACCCAATCGTTCTGGCAATTTTTATCATCGCCGTCAATGTGACCGTCATAATCCTCTTCATTCGCAACCGCTCTCTCAGAACTGTCACTAATTCCTTCCTCATAAGCCTTGCCGCCAGCGATCTCCTCGCAGGTTTGGTTGGAATTCCTGTGCAAATCTGGTGCTCAGCTATCAAAGACAACACGATCTGCCCCATTTCACTGTTAATATGGCAGTTTATCTCTGTATCTACGGTGTTACATATTTTGCTTGTGTCCGTCGACCGCTACATCGCAATAGCCCACGCTATGCGATACCACAACATCGTCACAAGGAAAGTGTTCTTCGTGCTAACAGCCCTCGCGTGGAGCGCAGCCGCGTTTGTATCTCTCATTCAACTATCGTGGCGCGCAAACGTGAACATGGACGAAGAAGAGGAAGAGCAGGCCTATAATGCTCAGATTAGATTCGACCTGAGCGTTTTTGCACTATTTTTCGCGGTGCCACTTTTTGTGATGGCCTTCATCTATGCTCGCATTTTCACCACCGTAAGGTACCACGAGAAACAAATTTGGCGATATCATAGCCCCTCGGATCCTGCACAGTCACCGAATGGAAAATCCAACCCGCGAAACAGTCAAAACAGCGCGCAACAAAAAACCGCCGCAATCTTCCTGGCGATGTTAGTCGTGTTTATTATTTGCTGGCTTCCTTATTTCATCCTGAGCTTTCAAGAGCGCCTAAAAGAAATTTTTCCACCGGTTTGGGTGCAATATGTATTTTACTACTATGCCAGATTTTTCACCTCGTTGGCCAATCCGTTGCTGTACGTTCTTGGAAAAAGAGACTTTAGAGAGGCGCTTTTTGGCGTGTTTTGTAAGAAAGACAAAGTAAGAAGCGAGAGCCGGGTGAGTACAACACTCACTGCCTTGTTCAGCGTTGAACAGGGCGCTCTCGGTGACTCAACAAAAGTAATAGCTTAATTCTTATCATGAAACGAAAGTACTGCGAAAGAATGGTAAGCCGGAGAGGATGTTTCATGGCTTGAATTTAGAGCGCTGACCACCGAATTATAAACAATTTAAAGTGGTTTCACTTGGACGGAACTAATCATTTGACTTTTAGCACAAAGGGGCTTGGCTGGACTATTTTTAGCGTTCCCTACATACTCCCTTTAGTTTAAATTATCTATTCATTCACTCAGCGATGAAATCTCCGTTCTGTTGTACACCGAAGCTAACGAGTTTCACGTCTGGAAAAGATTTACGGCGCAATTTACAAGCAAATGAACACAAGCTGGATTTGTAAAGGGCTTGACGTCTTGACAGAGTCACAGGCTTGCTTTGGCAGGTTTCTAGGTCAGCCTAATTTATATACCACCTGAAAGAACAAAGCTTGCCGCGATTTGCAAATAACTATATTTGAGATGTCACAAAATTCTTTCATTAGCTGTGAAAAGACTTCAATGCCATTCTTTATTATCAGAAACGGCAACTTAAATAGGCATAATTCCTTGTTTGCTGAGCAAGGCACTTAAAATAATATCGCATTGTTTGAAAACTCCGAGAAAATGGGATAAATCTTTTATCTAATTTGCACATTGGATTCAACACAATTACGACGGAAACTAGAGAAATACCACACAGTATTTGAGTCCAAATCTAAATAAGCGTGTTAGACGTGGTTTAAAAGGAAATAAATTATGTTTCCACATAGCAAATACGGCCAGGATATGTCGGAAAGATAATCCAGTCAAATATAAATGTGCCTTGTAAAATTTAAATGCGTGTTCCTTTTGCGGAAGTATGAAAACAAAATAGCATCATAACTTTTCAAGGTAAGCCTGATATTAGACGCAAACATAAAAATCATAGGGATATAAATTACACGGAATTTAAAAGGATAACAAAGATTTGGTAAACGAAGCTTCTACTACAAGCTGATATAGGAAGGATTTGAAGCCATATGTCTAAAGTATATAACACATGTTCAAGAATATAAAGAACACATAGCTAAAACACAAAACTTGTCCATTTTTTCTTTGCACCTCGGGCGAATGGAAGAAGGTAAGTGCTGTTATTGCAATTATCGAGGGAACGTTTTAAAAACTAGCACAATAAAAGCTTGTGGAAAATCAGCCGTGGAATTTACAGATAACATACGTAATTACACTTATATGGCCATTTTGTATCGAATTAAAATTCTCAGCATACGCGGCATGAAAATAAATGATCAGTTTAATTGTCGGAAAAAGAGCCGCAGAAAAGAAAGCGGTTACTTGCATCACTTTAACTTTTTCCCTTCGGCGGAAATATAAGACTGCGAACATAAAAGAGATTACCATCGGCTAACGCAAAATAATAAACGTAATGCTCTTTTAAGCGCCAAACTAAAGATGATTGTCTATAAAAAGAGATAAACATTTTCCGATTCTTTAGATTTTATCTCCAGGGGATACCGCTTGGCTCGTGCCTTGAGCTTTATAAATAACGTCATAATTTTGTTTAAATCATAGATGAGTGAAACTACAAAAGGAGTGTTATGTCCATAAGACTTAGGCATTACTTCAGTTCCAGTGTAACAAAAACTGAATTGTAAAATAAAACTTGAAAGGAGGAAGGGTTGTGACCTCGTGTTGTTTAAGCTCGACTGATCTTTACGCGCTTTTGATATAATCACAAACTGCAATCGTTACGCTCCATAGACAGAGGTAACTGCTGCAAACTACGTCAAGAAAAATAAAATAACCGTAATTAATAACAGACTGTGCAAGGCTGCGTGTTTTACTTACTTCAGTTTGTCTGCTGGAATGTCTGTCTTGGGGAAAGCAGTATCTTTAAAGAACACAAAATCCCATACTTCTCGGGTCATTTGTTCTGCCCTAAAAAAAAAGAGTCAAAAAATAATTTATTCAAAAATAAATAAATATACATATATATCAGAGGTAAATAAATAGATAAATAATAAATAAACGCTATCGAGTACAAGACAAAGTGTTTTGAAACATGTTTTTTTTATGCTGTTTCGTTTAACTTTACATATTTTTTTTTGTTTTATTCACTTCTTTAATAACACTGACAACGAAATATTAACCCGAGAAACAAACATAGAAAACGTGTTTTTTATAGGAGCCAAAAAGTCCACTTTCGCTTTTTAGAGTCACATTTCAAGACTTGCAATTTATGTAGCTCAAACCTCTACTAGCCTCAATATGTAAACAACTATAGAACATCTTTTTGAAGTATTTTCATGTTGTACTGTTAATTATGCTTAAACCATTCAAATGAAAACTTTTTAGCAGTATTTCCATGTGGTACTTTCAATTGTGCTTTACAAGGTGGTAATCTAGCTTTAATTCTGTGAATGAAACCATAGAATGTGACCATTCCAATAAAATCTTTTTAACAACATTTTCATGCGATAGTATTAAATGTGCTTTATAAGATGGCTCCAACTTAACATCTCTGGATGACGCTATAGAATGTGACCATTCAAATGAAAGCTTTTAAGCAGTATTTTCATGTGGTACTGTTGATTATTCTTTCAGTCTAGATCTGTGGATAAGCCTACAATGTGCGACTATTGAAAAGAAAGCCATTAAGCGGTACCTTCATATGGTACTATGGTTTATCGAGCTGAAAAAGGTGTTTTGATATCTACGTTTGCGATAAGTCAGACGCCCACAATGAAAGAGAAGACCGGCCCTCGCGTGTGAGCCATTAAATGAAAGCTACTGAGCAGTACTTTCGTGTGGTACTGTTTATTATGCTGTACAAGATGGTTCTAACTTTCAAGTCTGTGGATAGAAGCGTAGTATGTGACCATTCAAATGAAAGCTATTGAGCTGTACTTTAGTGTGGTACTGTTTATTATGCTGTACAAGGTGGTTCTAACTTTTAAGTCTGTGGATAAAACCCTAGTATGTGACCATTCAAATGAAAGCTATTGAGCAGTACTTTCAGGTGGTGCTGTTTATTATGCTGCACAAAGTGGGTAAACGTTTATATTTGCGATAAAACCAGAAGTCCACAACGAAAGAAAAGATTTTTAAGAAAATTCATGGCGTGAGCATTTAAATGAAAGCTTTTAAGCAGTTCTTCCATATTCTGACTGCTTGTTTATTTATTCAGTGTTTTGCACAATAAATTTATCTGTTTTTTTTTTCAGCCCTAAACTTAGGCACCGTTAAAAGCTAAAATGCAAACGCGGCGGAACACAGGGCGAAACAAAATCAAATGAATACAACACAGTTGGTGTATTTGCTTGTCGTTTTAGCAAAATGTTTATAATGGGAATGAACACACAACACGATTTCATCTGTGACATAAGTCACATTTACGAAGTTTCTCCAATAGTTATCTATCTATCTTTTGTTAATATTTAGATCACCGCGGTCCAAAAATATAGATATATATGTAATACAATAACCGTTTTTAAAACCCCTAGTTTTAGACACCGTTTGTTCTTTACTGATTGTACAACATAAATTGCACATGACTCAAGAAAATGTCCGCTTAACCAATTTCTTTGACATGGCAACAAGACATCAGCTTGTAGATCGCTTGGGTCTTGTAGGATTAAGGATATCGACTTGTACGGCCGGATCTGCTGTTATCGTCGAGACACAAATTGTGCAACACCAGATGTTTTATGGAAATTTCGTTTCTTGTGAGGTGGAGACACTTTCAAATAAACAACCACTACAGATAAGCACGGGAAACAAAACGAGCTTAAGCCTCAAGTACAAGTCAAGTCTAGTCTTTTCCTGAGGTTAGTTATTACGCAAGAAGAAAGAAGTTTCTTTTTTTGCTGTTTTCACCGTTCAACTTGCAATAACAACAAATTACCGCTAGTGAGTAAGATCTGAGGGAAAGACTCGGAGAGTGTATGCAGTTTACCAGAAATAAACACATAGAACGTCAACAACACATCCGATTTCAAGAACACGTTACTGTTAAATCGATCGTCTTTGCGTTTAAGCTAATCAACATCAGACTAAACCATTAATTCTACAAAATAGTCCTGTTTACGCCCTCCGGCTTGAGCAAGCTGCTAAGAGAGGATACAATATTTCAAGCTGATGATAAAAGAACAGATCCGACCCAGCATGTTTCCCCGAAACTGCGTGCCGACCCGCTGTTTTTACATTAAAGAACTGGTATGGCAAATATTGAAACGTAATATTAAGGAGTTTCCAAAGTGAAAAGCAGCGTTATTCAAGACTACACTTGCTTAACCCTTCGAAAACAGTCTTATAGCCGCCATGTTTGTTGTAGCAACTAACAAGTGAGTGGTACCTTATTCCCAGGGGCCCGCCGGCGGAACCGTCAAAGGATCCTTCCTGCAGCAGGTGGGCCACTGTATAGTAGGCGTTGTAGATGGTAGAATCAGAAAGGGACTCAATTAAATATTGCTCATCCCATGGAAGACGAGTTCCTGTCGAAGTAACAGTCAAAAAAGAAACAGTTTTACATTATCTTGTAACATTGCGCGAGGGACGATCATTTTGCAGAGTTTTCAGTACAGCGCGAGACACGCGCGGACAACTCATCGCCCACGCAGATTTAGTGATTGACACGCGCTCGCAACACGCTTCATGATGAACTTGCAAATGGCTGTCATCGCATGATCATATGGATTATCGTGGACTTAGTGCTTTAAGAATATTCTGGCATTTTGATATCATAAATACAATCCCTCTATTAACTATGGACAAATTCAGCATATTTCGAACGCTTTGTTTGAACGTTCTTGAACTTAGGCGAAAAGATGACAAGACGTGGATTAACAATATCAGATATGGTCACTATTCACAGGCGAGCGTTTCAACTAGGGTGGAGAAGTTTAAAACATTGTTTCTTCAAAGTTGATAAGTGAGAATCCCATTAAAACGCACTGAACATCCTCATAAATTTTGTGGATCTTAATTGCGAATGTTTCATTTGCGTGTGAGTAATTAATATCTGATATTAGCGGCACTACTTGTTGTCTGAGAGATATTAATAGAGATCATGAAGATACCGCTCTTAGCGGCTCCATCTCGGAATGTGCCGCTGCGCCGATGAACACCCAGTGCGTGCACTTTCAAATGACAGTCCGCTCATACGAGCTGACTTGCCGCCAAAAAATTCTAGAAGTTCCAAAGGTACATATAATAGTCGCAATGATTATTTGATTACTTTCAAATTGGTGAAATTTGGAATGCTAAAAGTGCCCGACGCAAATGCTTGAAGTAGCCCGGCTAAATTTGAAAGTGTTAGCACTCGAAGATAATGAAAGACGAGTCAAAATATACCACACCTTAGGAATACAGTGTTCTATTCCACATTCCCTACAAAGCTGAACGAAAAATTAAAATTCCAAACTTAAGTATGACTAATTCAGAGGAATATTATTACTTCGCTCGATCCAAAGTCTTTATCAGGGGCTCCCAAAGGATCCTTTGTGTCAAGTTACTAGTTTCAAAGGCTTCAAATCTTCTGCGATTTCCGAGAATTGTCACCTCCAACTTTCGTGACATGAGAAATTCAATGCCCGTTATTGTTTCCCGATTGTTAAATAAAATTAAAAAACGCGTTTTCGGCACCAAAAATAGGTCAGCCGGTTTTGACTTTCCATGGCAATAAGACCTGCGGTTTTGAGAGGAAATAGATATGTACAAAAAGCGGTAAACTCTTTTTTTTATAATATATTTTATAAGAATATCGAGGCTGAAATTTGCGAAATTTTAAGAATAATTTAAGAATAAAGCCGAGGCTGAGATTTTGAAAAGGATAGATATAATTTTTTGTGTTGAAACATCTGTAAATACAATGCAATTTTATGTTTTTAACTTAACCGTATAAAATTATTCCTTTCTATAAACGGCGAAACTAGCCAACAAAACGTAAAAACCTGCGCACGACGACACATGACAACCCGATTCAGATCTACAATGGGCGACAAAACTAGTTGAGTCTGTGCAATCGAAGAAATAGAAAAATCAACATTGTTGTGGGGGAAAGGGGGGGGGGAATGTTTCCAAGACGCAGAAAAATCGAATTTTAGTGCCAAGTGTATCAACACTATTGTCGCTCATTGTCTGAAACAGTAAATTTGTTTCTGGTACAATAGCCGGTGTACTACTTAATTGAAATGCCTGCCGTCGCTTTATTCCAGGATTTGGGTTCTTCGTATGGAAAAATTATGGCAAGCTTACTCATCAGTACAAAAATTTAAGGAAATTATCGCTTTTTTTGGAAGTGTAATCTTGCGTGACATTCGTGCGTGACATCGCCAATTTAGGGCGTTGGTCATCTCCACCTTATATCTCCCCGAAAAAGGAATGAAATGAGAGAGTAATTGTTGAATTACAAACTTCCGGTGGTACTCCCAAAGTAGGCTATCTTGGAGTAATGTTTTATCAATGGTGAAGCGTTAAAAATAGAATAAATTAATTAACGTTTCGATGCAAAAGTTTTACCAATGAGAAACCGTTGGAAACTCGCCCAGTAAAAGTGTAAAAGCACTAAAACCATCGGTTGATATAAAATTTGATGTGCTCAGTGCAATGCCGTTATCAAAATAATATATACATGTTGCTGTGACGTCATTAGGAGGTCATCTGTAATGGTAAAGTATTGTATTAAGGTCAGACAGAGAGATTTTTGCCAAAGAACGATGCATTTTCTGTTTTTTCGTCAAAATATGACAACTGAAAAGTGAAACACTTGTAGCCATCATGTCATAGTGAGAATTGCGTGGAATGAAAGTGAGGTAGACACCCTTTGAACACTTTAAAAGAGAAAAAGTGGCGATAAACACCACCCTGAGGGCTAAATATGGATCCATTTATTAACGAGATACACCAGGTTTCGTCTTTGTATCGGAATTTCGGTGAGGAAAAAACACTTCCCACTTTTTGTTTAGTCAGGAATCACTCTGAACCACGCATTTGGTCGCTTTTGTAAAAATAAAGTTGCTATAGCTTAGATATATAAAGGAAATCGCTACAATTTGCATAAATAGCCTCCAGACAATGGGCGACAAAAGTAGTTGAGACACTTTTAGGAAAAGACGATTTTCGATTCTTAAACATTTGTTCTATTTTATTTGCATCTAGCGTTAAATCTCTGATACCCCCGGCCCCCCAATTCAATGTTGTGTAGGCGTTGTAGTCTGTGCAATCGAAGAAATAGAAAAATCAACATTGTTGTGGGGGAAAGGGGGGGGGGGAATGTTTCCAAGACGCAGAAAAATCGAATTTTATTGCCAAGTGTATCAACATTTTTGTCGCTCATTGTAGATACCAAACACTTGGAATTGATACCCCAATAAATTCTAAAACGGAAATGTCATAAGCTATAATTTAAGAATAATACAAGAATATTTTCAGCCTAAAATCGGCAGAAAAATAAGAATATTCAGCCTGGGCCGGAAAAACAACATTCTTATTAAAAAAATAAGGTGTAATAAATTTAGCCTTCGTTGCAGTGTAGTATTCCGGGAAAATGGTTAGGGATGCGCCTGTCACACAGGCTATAATATAAAATCCTAAAAGTTCTCTTAGAACAACCATACAGATAACCTGCAAAGCTTTATAAACTCTCCAGAAATAGCCTAAGCAGCGTTGAGTGCAAACCGTCGTTGGTACATTTCGTTGCCGTCCTCTGCATTCGTCCTCTGCACAACAACAATGGCCGTTTTCACACTAGAGGACGAACAAATTGTCTGGACGGACAAAACGTCTGGCATTTGTCCGTTTAATGTGAATTTATGTCGTACTGTCGTCGACTTGTTCGACTCGACGGACAAATCGTCTGGAAAAAATCGTCTTTCCAGACGGCCAAATATCAGACAATTTGTTCGTCGAAAATTTTTTCGCCCGTTTTCACATCAGACGATTTGTTCGTCTGAGACGATTAGTCCGTCCTCTAATGTGAAAACGGCCAATGCGAAATGACAAAATTTTGCGTTGTCTGGAGAACGTGAACCACGACCACTGTTTTTTAAAACTTTTTTATTTCAAATTTATTGCTGTGTTCCGGATTTAGTTTTGCAATGGCTTTGACAGTGAAAAACCAATTAAGAGTAACGCGAGATTCGCAGGTAAAAAAATCTTTTCAATTCGACTAGACGTCGCCGTCGTGGTTTCTTAGCTCTCTAATATTGGCAAGAAGACCTGTAAAAACACTCCATAGGTAGAATCTGTGCATATCACAAGACCAAGCTTTCACAAGACAAAAGTCTTCATTACGCTGAGTTGATAATTCTTAGTCATACAAAGACTCACCGAGACCATAAGACCTCGAACACGCATGCTCCTGAATCCAGTCTAAAGTCGCCTCAAAGTTTCGCCTGGTTTCCTCAGCGTATCTTAAAAATAAAATCAATTGTAACACGGATGGTAAGGCAACACTGTACAAGAGTCGCGTAATTTAGCTTCTAACTTCAAGTCACTTATTCCATTCACAGCTCAGAAGGATCCATTGGTTAAACTTCTCATAAGACAACTTGAGCAGTCTTCAGTTCAAATTAAAAACATCATCATTGCTGTGTCCACTGATTTCATGGCCGACAAAGCAAACCTTCCCGTTATTTTAGGCCCGGTCCACACCACGCAGGAGAAATTTGAAAACGGAGGTTTTACACTGAAAACACATCAAATGTTTTCCGCCCGGTTTTCTGTTCACACTACGCCACAAGAATTAAAAAAAACCAAACAGTCACCAGTCATTTTGGATTTGTGTTCAAATGATTATCGTTTCCGAAAAAAACTCCTTTTCCAAAGCGCTTTCCGTCCACACGAAAACAAAAAGTCGGTATTTTTAAATTCCTCCGGTTGAAGAACGTTTTTGCGACGGATTGGTGCGAACGGTATAGGCAAAACTGTGGAAATAAAGCTGCGTTTTAAAATTTCTCTGGTTTGGTGTGAATGGTGAGTATAGCAAACATTTTGAACCAATCAGAGAGAAAGCAACCACGCGTGCAATCCAGGGGCTTCCCCTCACAGATTGTCCTCGCTTGTCATTGGCCGAGAAATAAGAAACAAACAAAAACACAATATCTTCAAGTCAATACTCACGTGTTTAAGTCTTTCAGAGATTCTCGCGCTTCATTTTTCCACGACTCTTCGCCGTAATCCAGAAACCTAGCAAGAAAAGACAGCAGTGTATATTTCACTTCTTCAAACATCAGAAAACAGTCAAGTCCTGGACAAACGGACTTTCAAGTTTCCTTGCAAGTACACGTAAGTCGCAGGTCATTTCACGAAAACATATCTTGTACTTCACTAGCTAATGGATTGTAAAAACAACGAACGGGATGGGTTTGATGGCCAAATGGTGAAAAACTTGCGTCGACCTGCGTGCAAATTTGATCTCGACCAAAGTGAGCGTAACAAGTCATCGCAATTCAACACCAGTGCACATTACAAGGCCTGGCCAAACGGTGAGAGTCCATTTGGCCAGGGCTTTAAATCGATAGACGATATCTTCTCGAAAGACCGTGAACCATTTTCAACGACACCAACTGTCGAAAAAGTTTGAAACACTTGAAAACACTGGCGAAATGAAACTGATGATGAAATTTTACCTGTGTTTGCCCAATTTCTCCGAACTTTGACATTAATTCCCTCGAGTTCCCCTGACAAATTGTTTTGGTGTTATTTAATGCAACTAGCTTTATCTTAACCTTTATGAAAATGTAAACAGGAGTGTAATATAAGTAGAATTATTCTGGTAAAAGGTTTTTGTGTACTAAAACCTGAAATTGCTTGATTTCCAATCAGATTTCGTTTTAATGTCATTTGCACTTAGTGAGCAAGTAAGAAAACTTACTTACCGACGTGGACCTACTATACACAGATTTTAAAATTTAACAAACACAAAAGCTATTACTGCGCCTTTCAATAACACGCTGACTCTAAAATTCAAAGCTCAAGCGACAGTGTTTTTCGCTACCGTCAGTCAAATGTTTGGCCGCTCCTCCCAGCTTCCGACTACCGCCGAACAGCGTTTCGTTCTCTGAACGGTGCTGAACGATTTGATTACAACGCGCTCGGTAGCAGTCGGAAGCTGGGAGGAGCTGCCGAGCATTTGATTGACGGAAGTGAAAAACGCATTTGTCGGTTGAGTTTCAGAGTCCGCATGTTATTGAAAGGCACGAAAAGAAAAGACTCCCCACATTAGTCTCACTAGGAAGGTGGGTTCAGTCTGGTGCCTAGAATATGACAATGGTCTTTTCATGGTCTATTCACAAAACAATCGCAGTTTGCAGCTCCTTACCACTGATCACACAAAGCAACGACACACTCATCCGATGAACGAGAAATCACTTTTCTCTCTGGCTCCATGTAAATCCGTGCTTCGCCCTAAACACAACAGGAGAACCATAGAAAAGAAACTATTAGCTAACCATTGTCAGACGAATGAAGGGTTACCGACTACAATTCAAAAACTCCAAAATAAACTTACACTGTCTGTCATCTTCTTTTGTACAAGTTTCTTTACGTCCTGAACTTTCTGGCCCGCAAATTCTCCGATAATCAGGGTTCCCTCGTAGAAGCCTTTTTTGTAGGTGAGTTCCTTAGCTTCCACTAGAAGGTCCTTGTCATTCTGGCTCTTTATCTTGAGGTCATCACAGGCTTTTACGGCGCAGAGATCCCCGTAGCCAGGAACCCGGATGATGGGTATCGGTTCATAAGGAAGAACCATCTCGTCCGTAATACCATACTTCTGTCTGAAAGCCTTATGGTTAAAACAAATAATTAACAATTATTGGACGCGGTTGAGCAAAATATCGTGATTTGTCAGTGGCGAGCTGATCAATTATTTGCCGAAGCCGAAGGCTGAGGCAAATAATTGATCGGCGAGACACTGACAAATCACGATATTTTGCAATAACCGAGTTAAATAATTGTTTTATCATTCGATCACCAAGTTTGTTTTCATATTTTAATCACTTCCTGGCAACTCAGGGAAGCGATCAGCCATTTTTTCTCTCGAGAACGTGGTTCCTATTACGCATGAGCAGAATATTATTTGCAGCAAAACACGTTTAGACGGTACTACGCACGAGCAGACCATTATTTGTAGGCAGTTATTTGCAGGTCACGTGGTGGGCTGTCAGCCAATGGAAAGGAAGAAAAAACTGCATCGAATGATAATGGTTTTTATCATTCGACGCATTATTTTCTTCCTTTCCATTAATCGAGAGCCCACCACGTGACCTGCAAATAATGGTCTGCTCATGCGTCAATTGGAACTACGTTCTCGAGAGAAAAATGGCCGATTGCTTCTCTGAGCTGCCAAAAAGTGATTAAAATATGAAAACAAACTTGGTTATCGAATGATAAATTATTGAACTCAGTTATCGCAAATTATGGAGATTTGTCAGTGTCTCGCAGATCAATTATTTGCCTCTACCTTCGGCTTCGGCAAATAATTGATCTGCTCGCCACTGACAAATCACGATATTTTGCTCAACCTCGTCCAATAATATTATTGTTAATTATTTGAAACCGTGAAGGACTAGGTATGAGTCTGTAAATTATGAGATTAGCAACTATTGATCCTCCACAAAGTCATAAAGTGTAGACCAAGCTTTACAAAATTCCCAAAGGTGGTGTAAATACACCCAATAGTAAGCAAGATACAGCCATTTGAAAATGTCAAAGATTACAAAGAAATGTATCACCATCCGGACACTGTGTTCACACAGCGTCCGGATGTCCATACATTTCTTTGTTACCACCATTTTCGTTGATACACGACTTTGGAAAACAAAACACCCGCGGAAACGTTTCCAAATTTTCCGTCTGTCTTGCGTGTTATCGACAGATCGGATCGAAATCCACCAATTACAGCCACTAGTGTGACCTTAAATCGCTATTTCTCAGTCAAAACTGGCCTGATTAACACAAAACTTGGAGATTTTGTGAATCTCGGAATGCTCTTTCTGACTGGGTAGATCAATAGTTGCTAATCCCATAATTTACAGACTCGTCGTACCTAGTCCTTTACAGTTTAAAATCAGGCAATAAGAGCCCAATGGTGCTTAGCATTTTAAACGCACTTTCTTGCATTCTCACTTGCATTCTTCACCATCTACGGGTATACTACAAACTCAGAACTTAGTTCTCAGCGTCTTTGTAAATAACAAAACGCATGCAAACTCAACAATAAACAACTTACCGCTTTGTTCTTCACATCTCTGAGAGCCGCATAATCATCCGGGGCATCTGAAGGAACTGACGTCACAATACCGGTACCTAACAAAAATTAATATCTTCAAATTAAACTGTTTTAAATTTAAGATAATACTTGTTTACTTAAGTCTAGCGCCGGATTGACATGATCAGCCCTTGTTAGCCTACGAGCAGGTTCACGTTTAGTCGCAAGCACCGACTCGAGCGGCGAAGCCGAGAGACGAGGAAGTCACTTTCTTCATGCCTCTTCAACAGATTCCTTCCCGCCAAATCACTTCACTCGCAGACTCGCTCCAAGATCAAGTCCTGTTACTGAGCTTTTATTCAGAAACCACACAAGGGACGTCACGTCACATTTCGTCACAGCTCAGAAGGATCCATTGGTAAAACATCTCATAGGACTACTGAGGCCCTCCCTCAACTGATTCAAATGTTCATCATTGCTGTGAACTTACATTAATAACCATTTTATAGCAAAAAATCTCTGTTACTCGCTAAATTTGTAATCACATGTCAACAACTTTGTAGACCAATTAGAGAGCAAAACAGTGGCACGTGACTCCTCCCTGACACCTGCTTGTGATTGGCCAAGAGCAAGAAACCAACAAAATGACACAAGAAACTGGGGGGAAAATTTGAAAAAAAAAATCATTTGTTCATCGATCATCATGTTTTTCTGACTTTCATTTTACCTCTGTTTCAAAACGAGTCCTGCCGCAAAATCTTTCACACGAAAATGAGTTTTTCAAGCAAATAAAAATCATTTCCATTAGGACAGTTATCTATTCTCACCTTTGTCTTCTTTGATGGTCAACATGGGAAGCGTGTAGACTACAGAGTGCTTTGTGAGTGGGGCATCCAGAGGAATTCCCATGATGTCCTACAAACAAAACCAAATTCATTTAGATAAGAAAAGATCCAAAGGAAGAAAAACTGGAAACAACATTATTTTCAATTTCTTTAGACCTGTCCTGTCAGCTCCAAGAGAACATTGACAACTCCTTCCTTAGGGGTGAACCCTTGGTATGACATGTTCCTGGCTGCTCGTCGAGTGCTGATGTAAATCTCATTCTCGATGTTTGTCTCGAAGGCAATGTACTGCAAAAATATGAACAGTAAGAAAGTATTATTCAGAACTATTAAAGGTAGCGAAATAAGATGGACATACAATTGCATGCAGTGATTAAATGACTGGAATCTCATTGTTTAACAAATTCTTCAGTACTGTGCACAATAATTTTCAATGTATGTATAGCCTGTGAGCAGGCTCACTAGACTTGTTTGGGTAGGGTATCGCGGGCAAAGGAGCTGGCGAGAAGAATGGGGTGAGGAAAAGTGACTTTTCACTTTGACTGACTGACAGACTGACTAATGGACTGACTGACTGACTGATTGACTGACTGACTGACTGACTGACTGACTGACAGATGGACAGACGGATGGACAGAAGGACCAACTGACTGGAGGGATAGGCAGACAGACAGAATGAATTTCTGTCACATTCCAGAAAAAAAAGACACTGCCTGCAGTAAACGATACAGAAAGGTGTGAAACTACTTTGGTGGTGAAACTATCAAGGCATAATTTTGTTATTTTACCTTGATGTCTGGCTGAACCCAACAGTTTGTTTGTCCATACATTGTTTCTGGTCTTAGTGTTGCAGCCATCAAGAACACATTCTTTCCCGTCAAAGCACTAAACAGCAGACAGGAGACAGAAAATAGGCAAATCATTCATTCAGATATCTGAACCCTAATAAACAAATCATTTTAGCAAGCCAGTCTGTCAGTTGTTCCATCTGTCGAATGGTGAAACAATAAGAAACAAAGAGAAATCTGAGTCACACAGTCAAAAAGGTGTCGGCTTTTCCAAATGTCAGGTAATTGTGAGTTGAATGTTTGTGTACACAAACCTTAATTTCCCTTTGAATGGTTCACAAATCTTCATTTTGATCCCTGTGTATTCTTGTGGTGCCACTCCCTGATGAGAAAAGTGGATGTAACAACCATTTAAAACAGTGCTCAGTTATGACGGGAAACCATAATCGCGATGTGATACCCCTGTAGCTTTGACTTCTAAGTGTTGAAGCAATCCAGGTCTAAATTCCCATACAAGTGATTGCTTTCTGCCCATGTACATGTACTATTTCAAAACAAGAGCGAGTGTTTCATCTGGGTATCCAAACACCGAGAAACAAATGAAAGCATAGACCTCAGGGCTAGCAGCATACCTCTCCTGTCTGTCGGTCATGATCCATACAGGGCTGCCCATCCTTAGGAGAGAATATTGTGTACCTAATAAACAAAGATAATGACAAAGATGAATTCTCTAATCAGCAAGTTTTACCTGTTTTCAAGTGAGCAGTCTGAAAGCTGCAAGTTCTGACTCCTTTCTCTGAGCATTCAAAGTTAAAAAACAAACAGAAAGAAATAAAGAGATTGAATATACAGCACATTCATTTGTCAATTACCTTTTGCCAAACTTCACTTTCCCACCATCTTTCAGAGTCCAGAAGTGCCATCTTACAAATGAATCATAATAAGGATTGACATGCGTGGTGATAAATGTCCGTCTCCAGTCAACCTAAGAAATTGAGATCACAATTTTTTTCTTGAAATTTTAATTATTGGAACTAACTTCTATGTATCCCTATCAAAAAAATGCTGAAGTGGATATACAGGGGGAGGGGGAAGAGTCGGTTGAACCCCCCTGAAATTAAAAAATAAGACATTATAACACACAGACTTGGTCTCAGAATGCTGCAAATCCCATTTCTGGGGATCTCAATTTTCAAAATTGTCCAGAAGGAGGATTCTCCCAGACTCTCCTACAGGGCACCGTCTTTGGCAGTGTGTATCTCAAACTCCCTTTTCTAAAACCCATTATCCACACCAGAAATGTACAAGTTTGTGATTGGTGTAAGTTTTCTGTTATAAGCTGACAAAGTTGGACTTGTTCACCAGCAGACATAGCATTCAAATCCATGATATACCTTCAGTCCCATACTTTGTAGATCAGATTTTGCCAGAGGTGGAAAATACTGAAGCCAGTGATCAGCATCAGCAAACCTAAAACATTAAAGATTGGGATCAAAATTCTCTTACAATCACAATATTTCCATAATAACACCCTTTAATTAGGAGAATTTGAACTTTTAGGGGATTTACTGGTATTCCCATAAATACATGTGACAGAAAATTTACAGCAGACTTAAAAACAGTGATGCTTATAGCCAAGATTTTTCCAATTATTATTTTTTCGAAAGCTCTCGGCCATCATATCTCTCAAGTTTAGGGTCTTGGCTTATAGCCAAAGTCGGCTTATAGGTTAATATTAGGGAGCTAGCTCTAGATTGGAGTACGAGTACAAGATGGAGTACAAGTATGATTTTTGAATTTCAAACCAGTGACGTTTCCAGAGCCCTCGTTCTTCATGCTGGCGAGAGAGAGAGAGAGAGAGAGAGAGAATATCTCATGGGATGACATATGTATGTGTTGTGATAATGCGAAGCCTGAAAAATAGAATATTGAAAAGTCGTACTTGTACACAACCTCTTACTCATAGTCCGATCTAAAGCTCCCTATTAATAACTAAGGTACTGATAGTTGAGCACCTGA
>JAHPZR010033467.1:0-20000 GCA_019787425.1 Platygyra sinensis | reverse complement strand
CTGCGAGTCTAACAATTTTGTTCAGATATCATGTAATGTTAAAGGATTAGTCTTCGACTTTTATCTGAATCGAAAGTGAAATAAGTGTTGGTTGGCGGCGTATGGTTGCGACTTGTTTACATATCAGTAAGCTTATATATCGGTCATAATGCTTCGTAATTAATCTATCGCCCGACTTTGCCGGATATGTTATAAATAATGTGGGATTGGAAGATATAGGCTGTCGTTAGTGTCTCTACAAATTGCTTGTTGGCTTTCAACGGAAAATTTTGAAAATAGCGTTTGAAAGTCTGCGGAATAAATTCCAGTAAGAGTTCTTCAATGGTTCTCACAGAGCGGATAGTTCGCTTGTTCGATAATTCGCCAAATTAAACCATCGTTTACGTTTTTATTGTACTATTGACCAATCATCACTATTAAATTGTATAGTATATCTTTCTTTAAATCTGGGATATTGCTGCAAAAGCCGATAGCACCTCTGGAAGGCGTTTCAGCGCACTTTTAGAATATGTTTTGCATCATACTCAAGGAAATGAGAGGACGTGAGATATTCGATCTTCCTGGGTAGACGTCACACCGGCTGCTGGACCCATTCTCCTCAGACTTGGTCGTGCAACAACATGGCAGTGTTTTGGAGCTATTTTAGAGATTTCGTCGGGGCACAGAAAATCGAGATTTATCCAAATCAAAAAATTTTTCGCAGAAGTATTTCAAATAACAAGTAGATTAGTTTAAGCGAGAAAAAAAATTTGGGGTTAGGTGCACTTTAATCCTGCAGTTTGGACCTTGGATCCACCATTTCGATTTACGATTCTATCACCACAGCAATTCAAGGCGACATCACACAGAATGGCTGAAAACTTGGGTTGATGTCGTAAAATAATGACCTATTTAGCATTATTTTGGCCACAATAGCGTTATCACCTCATTGCACGGAAGAAATGCAGGATTGCATCAGATTTGCAACCATCAACACGAACTACAGGGATGGCATCAACATAATTTGCACCAAGAATTATTCAATACAAGATATCGATCTGCCAATGATGGCTCCATTTGGTCTTATTTCGTTTCTATAAAACTAGTGCTTAAAATTTGCATTTTTTGTGCAGTGAACCACAGCTGAGGAAGTTAAGAATCGTCCACAAAAAGTGAAAGAGAAAAGCGAAAGTAACAGTCGGTTTAAATACGGGATCGAATTGGAACAACATAACGCACTTTAGCCATTTAATCCGATACAGGCTACTCACCGACATCTCTTCCACAGTAAAGCAGTATCGCCGAGATCCAAATCTCAAAAAATTGGGAGAAAATTTAAAAATACCGGCAGAACAATCAATCACACGTGCGCCAAGGCGCATTACAAGAAATTCACAAACTAGTGTATTGGGCAGCGGTAAGTTCAGTTAGAAGCAAGTCGCGTCATGTAAGTACCATGACTGGGCATTCTCCAAAATGGCGGATCACTTTGATGAGAAGAGCGGAGTTGTGCCATCAAAAACTTCTTGGGGAAATTGGGCACAAACGATTGATGAAGTTTTCATCGAGGTCAATGTACCAAAAGGAACTAAAGGAAGGGAAGTTTCTTGTGATATTAAGCCAAAGAGTATAAAATTTTGCTTAAAAGGACAAGAGTTGTTCAAGGTGATTCAGTCAGTGGTTTAATTTGCCCGCGTATTTGGACATATGCATCAGATTGTTCTGATAAACAGCTCATCGCATCTTTTATGCATGGTTTTCCTCATAGGGGGAACTCTTTGGGACTGTTTTGGCTGATGAAAGCACTTGGGTTTTAGGTTTGTTTTGTTAACGTTTCTTAGCTTTTAATTTAATTATTACTTACGTACTAAGCTTATAAACGATTTCACTGCTTGTTTTGTGTAATTTGCGATAATTCAAACTCAGAACAAAAGGAGAAACTTTCAGAATGCATGTCATCCTCAAATTATTGGGCACTGGACTTCCAAATTCTTCTCTTACTGCCCATTTTACTGTATTTTCTCTCTGGCCAGGATGATGCCAGAAACCATGGAACACTGAGTCTATTTAGGAACTGGCAAAAAAGTTACAAGTTACATGCTGGATTGCCATAATATTGACCATAACTACATGCTGACTGATTCAAGTAAAATTATCATGGCAAACAGTGGTAAAGGAATGTTTCAAGCAGCTGCATGGTAACAGGGAGCATTGCACGCCTTTGGCCTAAGGAATTACCAAAAAACTCCTTTGAACCTCTGTAGAGGAGGTGGAGGAGAGAGTAAACTAAGGCCATGACATAAATTTATAGGTTTTAGTATAAAGGGCAACCCTAAAACATGGAATCAGAATCAAGAATCCAAAATTACTGACTTTGAGAATAATGACAGAAAAAGTTCATGTCATAATATTTTTGTCAAAGTGCAGCAGATCTTGTAGGCTTATAACTCTAATTGACAACAAAGTGTAGCAGCTACTACTTTAGGACTAAAAGCATTGTTTTCCAGCGTGCCCAATCGATGAAAATCAATCATCAGAAGGTAATTGATATAATCAATATAATCGATACTAATTAATCGATTATTATCGATTGCCTCAATTAATCGATGAAAATCGATACTCACACTCCTAGACCTCATAATTGCTATCAATTATATCCTCTTGAAAGAGCATACCTTCAATTTTCAGACTTGCTCCCGGTATTTGCTGCATATACAGCGTTCATGTCTGGTCAATTATGGATCATGATATTGATAGAGTGTGTTGTGAAAGGCTACCACGAGTGTGGGTTGACTTGTAACGGCAGGTGAAACATATTCCTTGAAGAAGAAAATCAGTAGCCATGGCGAGGCCTTGAGAATAATGACAGAAAATCAATCATCAGACTTGCTCCCGGTATTTGCTACATATACAGCGTGCGTGCCTGGTCAATTATGGATCATAATATTGATAGAGTGTGTTGTGAAAGGCTACCACGAGTGTTGGTTGACTTGTAACGGCAGATGAAACATATTCCTTGAAGAAGAAAATCAGTAGCCATGGCGAGGCCTTCCGTGTGGTGCAAGGCTGTTACCTAACAATATTTCAAGGAGCCCAGAAGGGCAAAATCCAAAAAGTTAGAAGCCCAACAGGTAATGTTTTGGGAGCTGCTGCAAAAATTTAGGAGCCCAAAGGACTTTCTTGGGTGCCCCAGGCTGCTGGGCTCCTGTTAGGCAGCAGCCTTGTGGTGAGTTGTTTAAGACAGCTCAGACAAGAAAAATCGATAATAGCGATGAAAATCGATAAAATTGCTGACAATCGATGAAAATCGATACTCTCAATGTTCTTGGTGATCGATTTTCATCGATTTTCGACATTAATCGATTAATTAATATCGATTATATTGATTATTGGTTTTCATCGATTGGACATGCCAGACATTCATGTGAGACCTTCCGAGAGCTGCTCTCTGACCCATTTTTGGGCCCACTTCTGTCAAGCAATTCCTTTTTGCACACTTGAGATGATGTTAATATGTAATTTTTATATCAGCCATTTTTTGTTTGTTTCAGAGGACAATGAGCTTGTACGAATTATTTTGGTGAAATCTGGCAGAGATGCAGCCAACTGCTGGCATTCACTGTTAGCAAATGAATATTCTGCTGACCCATGGACATTTAATGAAATGGAAAAGAAGTTAACTTTAGAAAGGTTCCAAAAAGAGGTACATCTAACTGAATGAATAGAAATGATGACAGAAAGGATTGCTGATACTTAACCGTGATAATAGATACAATATTTACAGAGGAAGCCATCTTACGCAGGTCCTCTGTCCAATTTGATTTGGAATTTGGAATGTTCTGTTTTCCAGAAGGAGGAAAATTGTAGAACCCTGAAAAAAAACCCTTGGAGCAAGACGAGAACCAACAGCAAACTCAACTCACATAATAGCCTGCGTGGCAGGCGTCTGAAGGGGAGGGAAAGGGGAAAGACAAGCGCGTGAAGCGTGAGGAGATCGGACACGGGAGGATTGCGGTAGGGGACACCTGCAAGGACGCTATTGTTTTCTTCATTCCGCCCTCTAATTAACTATGCAAAACCCACTCAACTGTGAAATGTCAGGCTGTCAAAATCATCCAATCAGAATCACACCACTTCTTTCGTGACAAAATCTGTGGGCACCAATGGGTTCTCGTATTTCTTGTTTTTGTTGTTTTGCACGAAAAATTGAATTTTAAAGTTTGAAGACCTTAGCTTCGGACATTAAGAAAAGCGAGGAGAGGCCGAGCCAAAAAGAAAGCAATTGTAACAATGTTTGTAGAGTTTGCCACATAAATCTAAACGTAACATATGGCAAATGTGTGGCTAAAGCTTGTGGAAATAAGTTCAAACCGTCGGCGACAAAAGAAATATTCAGAGTTGGACGACAGTGCTTGACCGTGCTTGCTTCTTGACATCGATTCGCAGTTGGCCTGTAGTGCCTGTTCATGTTTCAACTGTATGCGACTCACAAGCCACTAAACTGCTACTCAGTAGTGTTCTTCTTCAGTGACTGTAGAAATCACATATCAGTGGCACTTTCCGCAGATGCACAGGCAACGTCAAATCTGCCCCCTTCCCATGTCTTCCAAACAAACTAGCTTCTGAGCAAAATATCAGGCAGTCATACATACATACATACATACATAAACTTTATTTTACCTCGAATTTAAGAGTAGCTTTTATAGCTAATTTCTCCGAGAGAAAACTAACAAATAGCAAAATATGACAACAAAAAATAGACAATAACATTATAAAATACTATTCTGTGAAATATTTACAATTAAAAGCTAATTCATAAATAATAATAATAATAATAATAATAATAATAGGTTTATTACACAACACTTCCACATGGTGGCTCTTCGTTTGTGAAAAAAAAATAATAAAATAATAATAATTATCTAAATTAAAAATTTATGATCTACAAAATATTTTTAAAAACATATATACATCATTCTATACATTATCCTAAGACTACAAAACTAAAAATAAAAAATTGAAATTAACATTTAAACGACTTGTGTTTTGAGTTTCTGGAACAAATACTTCCTGGTGGCCTTTGCAAATGTATAGTAATCAGTTTCATGGCCTCGACTTCCATAATCTGGTTGCTAATAATTATAAAAAGAGGCGTCATTACTAACATCGGCTAACATGTGATGATTAGTTTGAAACGATCTCTTGATTTATCCGCCTTGTTGAAAATAAATATGTGAGAAGACATTAATGGTTCTAGTGTCAGGTCGCTGACGAATCAGAAGGTTGGATTAAGTAAATCATTAAATCTGACCAATCAGGATTTTTACGTTTGTCTGGTGGACGAAAAAACAAAGAAAACAATAGCGTCCTTGCAGGCCATCCCTTCTCCCTCCCGCACTCATTTTCACTTTCCTCCCTCCCTTTCTACGGCCTGCCACGCAGGCTACTCACATAAATGTAAATGTTATTTTTAGTTGTCATGTACTTAACTATACAAGGACTAAGTTTGCTAGTTTACAGGCAAAGGAAACAAAGTAAGCAAGTATTTCAAATAAACGTAACATACTTAATTAGTTAAAATCCCAACTGGAAAGAGGCAGACCAGTTGGCTATTTACAAACTGTGAACCAGGATTTGAACTCGGGACTACCGCAAAACAAATCCCGCTAGTGAAGGGTGGAGGCCTTGAACCTGGGACCTCCTGATTACGACACCAGCGCCCTAAACCACTCAGCCAAGCTGCTTCATATATGCCACCAAGCCAGAATTGAACCCGGCAAGGCTCTCACCACTGCACCATCCCTGCTCTCCAAAACTGTCAAGAGCTATCACTTGTCTCAGTTTCATATTGTTTAGCTCTGTCATCATGAGCTAAAACAAGGGCAACAACTGTTCTCAAAGTACTGCTAATAGAATACAATCATCAGCCCATTGAAACTAGTTAACATTTTGCGACAATATAAATCTGTTTTCTTTGTTTTTCTCTTTGGCAGAATCCTGGCTTTGACTTCAGCAAAGCTGATATATCTGGAAACTATTCTGGAGGAGGTCCACAATTTCCAAGCTGACATAAAGTCTTGTTAGCTTACCACCGTTTTCGTTGATACGCGACTTTCGAAAACAAAACACCAGCGGAAATGTTTCCAAAATTACCATCAGTCATATGTTATCGACAGATCGGATCGAAATCCACCAATCACAGCCCACTAGCATGACATAAAGAAAGTCTGAAGGTCACACTAATGGCTGTGATTGGTGGATTTCGATCCGATCTGTCGATAACATGCAAGACTGATGGAAATTTTGGAAACATTTCCGCGGGTGTTTTGTTTTCTGAAGTCGCGTATCACCGAAAAAGGTGGTAACAAGCAAAATCACAGAAAGCCTGAAAATAACCAAGGGCTAACCAAATGCTGCCAAGATGTTTTATAATTGCTTATTAGAACTCATAGATGCGATATTATGCTGCAAATGTTTGGAAACAACTTTTGAAACATTAAGTTTGCTTTAATTTATTCACAATATAATTACTCTTGAATTTTGCATTTTGGTTAAAAATCCATCATCAAGTCACAGAAGTGAAGAGAAGGACCCACAGTAAACATAGATCCCAATTCTCTGCATTCTTTTTCACTGTATAAACATGTCTAGTCACCAGTCTCATTTGGGTAAATCCTGGCTGGAAGTGGCATGCTTCTGACTAGACTTGATACTAAAACATCAAAGTCATTGGTACAGTTGAAGTCATTAGGCAAAGTCATCTCAACTCATTTTAGGAAAGAGGTATTTTAAAAAATGCCATGGTAACATGATCAAATTACTTGTGATCAGTTACCGGCACTTTGATGCTTAGCTGGAGGGTTGTTGGAAAAAATCAAATCATAAGAGCTAACTGCGACTCTACATGTATAAAAAGACCAAGACAATTCAAAACGACAATCAAATGGTTCCATCAATTTGAAGCCTGCACAACCGCTCCCCCCGCCCCCGCTCCTGTCATGCATTTGTTGGGCATTTGACAACTTTTCCTGCCTTGGCAAAACTGTGATGTATGTTAAAGTGCCTATGAAGTAAAAAATAATTGCTGCTTATTTGAAAGGACTTTCAAAGTATAGTTGAATTGCGTTTTTCTCTTTAGAGTATCTTTTTTCGTTCTAAAGATATTAACATTTTTGTGAGTAAAATGATGACATCATAAGTGGTTTCACTAAAACAGTACAACACTCAATCAAGAATATCTCTAGAAATATTAAAGCGGTGTGCTTCAAACTTGGCATCAGAACTGTACATCAAAAAAGAAGCAAAATGACACCTGTTGTGCCATTGCCATGACAACAGCTATGTCGCTGGTCCTGTTTTAGTTAAAACTAAAATTCCCAGATTTTATCCTTGACAAGGATCATTCACTCACAACAATCCAATGGGGATAGTTAAGGCAATATGGGAACCATTTGTGTGCCGAGCTGGACTCTCTGTCCCACTTTAAAAGATTGCAAATGGGAATATTTGGTTTTTCACAGAAAGAGACTGGAGCTGAGTGTTGCCATGGCAACAACATAGTAGGTGCTATTCTGTTTCTGTTGTGATGTACAGTCCTGATGCCAAGTTTGAAGAACACTGCTCCACTATTTCTGGAGATATTCTTGATTGAGTGTTGCACTGTTTTAGTGGAACCACCTATGACGTGATCACTTTCCTCATTTGCATAATATAAAAACGTAAATTTCTCTAAAAATAAAGAAGGTATTCCCAAAAGGAAAATGCCATTCTTCTTTACTTTGAAAAGCCTTTCAAATAAGCAGCAATTATTTTTTACTTGGTTTTAAATCATGTAAAGAAGTTGCTGCATGAAGGTCACTGATATAGACTTCACCATACCAGGTAAACTCAGGGGTGTGGCAATGTTTAAAAGGCACGCATAGATCCAAATATTTGCCTAAAAACTATAATTACTTGACTCCTTTGCATTTCTTGTGTCAGAGCCTCAATCTCACATGTGCAAAAGTTTGTATGTACTTAGCTTGTGAAGTAAGGCAGATGGGTGGGCTT
Organism: Platygyra sinensis; assembly: GCA_019787425.1. Taxonomy (NCBI): domain Eukaryota; kingdom Metazoa; phylum Cnidaria; class Anthozoa; order Scleractinia; family Merulinidae; genus Platygyra; species Platygyra sinensis. Next base: position 11,972 of record JAHPZR010033467.1, on the reverse strand, counting down.
AGACTGCAGCAGCCTCTCTTCCTTGAAAATCTGTGGGGAAGAATGAAAAGGAACTAAGCATGTGAGTGTGTCTGTGAGCGTGACATTGCTGCTATATGGTGGCTCTCAGCTATTGCCGCTCACACGTCATGCTCACCGTCGCTCTCACTTGCTTACTTGTACGGGGCATTTGGCGTTCTTCCCAGGGTTTTCAAGGAAAAGAGAGACTGCTCGTGCGATCGCAGTCTAGAGCAGGCCTACGTGTGTAATTAATGGAGCCACAAGAAATAACATTCATTAGTAAGATAAGACAAATATTGTTAAATACAGCCACAAATCCAATTTGTCTTTTGTGCTGATTGTTCCGGGAAGATTTTATAATTAAAGTTTGTTGGACCAGATAAATAAAAAATTAAAATAAACATATAAACAACTTTTACCAACTTTCCTAACCTGCGATCAGGCGTCCCTTATATTTTTTGTCGCGGCGGGAAGGTACCTTTCCACCGTGACAAAAATGCAAGGGACGAATGATCGCAGGTTACAACTTTCCTTTCTTTCTTTTTTCCTGGTTTTTTTTTCTTTTTCCTAAAACTCCTTCCATTAAAAAAAAATCAACACTGTGTATGATCGGTTTGACACGAGGAACCTGACCTGCGATCAGGCGTCCAAGGACGTCTGATCGCAGGTTACGAGGAATCCGCAGAAAGTATCCTTCTCACCACCCCCGGTCCCAAGGGTCACAACATTTGTCTAGGTCTACGTCAAAATGACGCACTTCTGGAGCCCTTCTTCAGCCAATCAAAATGTAGTGACATCATCAGCATCGGAATAAATTCCCTTCGAAGCGAAATCAAAGTCCGCCATGGCTGTTAGGTACAGGTGAGATACACTTGTGAAAACGTAGGATTCTAAAATGTATACTCCATAAAAGATGTGGAGACTTATCTACAGAAAAGGTAAGTACACGGTGCTTCTTATTTAATTTACGAACTTGCGAAATAATATCGCAGAAACATTGATGTAAGGTAAAGGTAAGCCGGGATATATAGTTTACTTATTGTTCGACGGATATCGTTTCTTTTAGTAAACGGCCGTCCTGGGAATTCATCCCTTCGTCTTGGGCAGATCCAAGCTGCTGAGAAGAATGAAGATGTGAACAATTCAGTACCAGATGAAAAAGAAAAATCACTTCATGAGGCTAAAGCTCGCCATGGGAAAGTCCTTCTGGCCTCAGAAGTCAGCTACAGAAAGTGCGACTTCGAAAGCGATAGTGAAGCACTCAAGTTAGGCTTCGACCTAGTGCGGTCTATTGTGCAGAGCATTCAGATCGATCAGAGAAATCGAACGCTGACTTTTTCGACTCGTTCTGCCAGTGGGAAAAAGGAAGAAGATTCCAATCCATTTTACCGGGAAATACACTCGGTAAGTGAAACTGAAGAATATCCTTGAAACCTGACACCCGCGAGTTGTCTAGTCTATTTTCACGTGCTCACAAACAATTAAGACAGAGACTGGAATTGCTAGTTAACTTTTATGTACTGGCAATAAGACACAGTCAGTGAATCTTCCTCTGAAAATTAGAAGGGTTTTTTACTAGTCATACATACGCTGTATAACAGTGTTTATTTATTTTGTACAATTATTCATATTTGTACATATTTGAGTTGACTGCACACAATGCTTAAAGATCAGAGTCCTTCTCCAACCATGTGTGAACGTGGTTGCATCATTGGCATTTTGTTTTGATCGTTGACTGGATAAATTACTCTTGGGAGGGCGACTTGTCCAAGTGTGCCCTGTTTAAATAAACTGTTTTGCTTCATTGGCTGATAAGTGAAACTTGATATTTTTCAGTGGTGTAAAGGAGTACTTGCTTTGTCCAGCCTCCTTGCCTGCCGCAAGTTTATAACAGATGAAAAGTCTCCACTGCACATCAATGTTAAGACTATCCCTTCTCAACTGTTGTCAAGAGTTCTGTCATTGTACAGGCCACATTCCACTCTAGCAGTACTTCCTGTGGCTGAGAGTGCCTATACTTTCAGAGGGAATGCGAAGCCTACAGACTCCTTAGACCAGGCTATTGCAACTTTCCAGTCCTCCTTCAGTGAATGCACAGCAGCCACCCAGAATAAGCTAGGTATACAGTTTGCATCACTGAAACAGCACCAGAAAGCATTTCTACTCTTCATGCAAGCCAGTGAACGAGGTCATCCTTTAGCACAGTTTAACCTTGGCCTGTGTTATGAGAATGGAAAAGGAGTGGAAAAAGACTTGGCTAGAGCTGTGGAGTGTTATAAAAGTGCTGCTGCCCAAGGTCATGGTGGTGCCATGTACAACCTGGCTCTACTTTACATGGAAGGAGGTGGAGGCCTTCCAAAAGATCCAGAAAAATCTATAGAACTCCTCAAAGGAGCTGCAGAGAATGGCTTGTGTAAAGCACAGTCATACCTAGGATTGTACTATGCAGACGAGTCCTCCAGTCATTGTGATTATGAAAAATCGGTCCCCTATCTCAAAATGGCTGCAGCTAAAAAAGATCCATCAGCAGAATACAACCTTGGCATCTGCTATGAGCGTGGCCTTGGCATTGAAAGGGACATGCCAAAGGCTGCAAGTCTGTACATGTCTGCAGCTGAGCACGGCCACACAGGGGCACAATACAATCTAGGGGTTTTCTATGAGCATGGTCTGGGAGGATTTGTAGTCGATAAGGAGGAGGCAGCACGGTTTTACCGCATGGCAACAGAAGCTGGAGATGAAGATGCTCTGCACAATCTTCTACTCCTTCGAAAGCAGATGTCGAAGACAGAGAATCTAACCAGTCAGTCAGTTAAGCCTCAAAGTCTTGTGTTCTCACTGCTCAAAGAAATGGCTTTTCCAGCCACAAGGCAAGGTCAGATATTGCAAGAAAATAAAAGTATACCTCGCTGTGCTTCGAGCCCAGGAATTTTAGATGAGTCTGCAGCAAGTGATCAACAGAATGCATCTTCAAACAAAGCACCAAATGCTCTGCTCGCATTTTGACCCCTTGGGATTTCAAGATGATAATGTCATTGACAATATTTTTATCATGTGCTTACATGTGTAAAGGTAGAGATAAGTTTGTGTTGACTCATAACTAACTTCAGCTCAGATCAGATGAAGCCAATTTTGTTAGAGATTTTACCAACATGGGGTCAAAGACAAAATGTTACAAATATCCAGTGTATCAGCCAGGATCTGACAGCCTTTAAGAGATAGTGTTGTTTAACCCTTTCACCACCAAGGGGTCTCCTTTTGATGAGTAAAATCATCTGGCATTAGATAGTGTGAAATCTATCAAGTTGTCCTTGGTGGTGAAAGGGTTGAAAGTCTGATTGCGTGAACTTCTGGAGAAGTCTATTGCTTGAGCAATGTCAGCTTCTACTTTAGGTAAACTACATGTATGGTAAAGGTTGAGTCTTTGTATGAGCAAAGTGCCCTGCCAGGTCAGTGCTTGTCTCTGGTTCCTATAGCATGAAGCATCTACGAGTATTTTTACTCCCCCCCTGCCCTGCCCAAGTTGTATTAAAGAATGGTTCCCCCCCCCCCCCACCACTGCCCTGCCCAAGTTGTATTAAAGAATGGTTTTCACTGGTTCATGAGCACAAGCACATGGAAAGCACCAGGCTTGTGCTTATATCACTGATGAAAACCAGTTATTGGTAATTTAGAAGTTTGTAAACAAGAAAATCTATTTTACACCCGCTTTCAGTGTTACGTGCATAGGCGACATCTGTGTTCATCTTTCGACATGCTATGTTACGGCTGTTTAACTGTGAAACAGGCAATTTTTCATATTAGCAGAAGAAATTACAAATAGATGATATAATTATTACTGACCTGCCATGGCTGAAGAAAATTGTGAACGTTGCACGTTTCCAGATTTACAGGATAATTAAAAGATTTGTGTGTAGTCGATCAGCCGCTCAATGGTGACTTCCTGTAGAATTAGGCCGTTAACGTGTAAGAATTCGAACAGCTTAAACATTCAAAACAGTCAATTTATCTCTCACAGAGTGACTTCTTGATACTCCCAACCTTAGTTTGATGACAAATAAATCCATATCTTAACACTAAAAGTTAAGTTCAACCATAAAAAAGTCCGTTGAGGTAACATTTTGATTTCAGCCAGGTTACATAGCATGGCAAAAGATAAACCAAGATGCCGCCTATGCACGTAACACTGAAAGTGGGTGTAATTTCTCCCATTTATTCAAGAACTATTGTCACTTCTCTCCAATATCATTTTTTATTGTAAAACCTTGTCATAGTTTTCCATCAGATATGGAAAAGACTGTTACAATCTTCCTTTTTGTTTAGAATTTGTATACAATATTAACAATTCTTGTATTATTTTTCTAATACACTAATTTTGTAAAAATGTAAATATCGAAAAAGTTTTTTCAATCAATTGAAACTGTCTCTTTTGTTCACAAAATAAACAGAGAAATAAATATTAAATTTCTAAATATTGAAAGTTTTGTTTCAAGTAGTTTTATGTATATAATGTGAACACATGTTTTCATCTCTCACCTAAAACTATTAAACTAGGTGTTATTCTGGTTACCTCAAGATACTTGTTTGTATGGTAAGGCAATTCCTATAGTACATTTTTGCAGAGGCTCTTCAAATGTACTACTTCAATCAAGTTTTACATTTGGTACAGAGGAATTTAAATATTGTGAAAGTATGATAACTCCCTAATCCCTCTGATTGCACAATCCTTTCAAGCAAAATATAATCTACTGGCTTACATAATCTTTAGGGGACTTAATAGTAGGAAGAGTATCCATTTTTTTGAACACAACAGGCTTTGTAACTTGCAGCCATCATTATCAGAGGTTACTTTCAGTGAAGTAACAGTCTGCCAGATGGTCCAAATTTGTAAGCCTTTTGGAAATGTGCACTTATGCGACAATCTTATAGCTCAGTAGGAAAAACAGCAACTTTATGAACATTGTTATCCTGGAACACTACATCCTCTTGTCCTTGATTTAAAGTGACTTAAGGACGGTGTCTACAGAATGCAAATGTTTTTGCGCCAGGTTAGAACCATGCAGAAAAAGTAGATCTTTGCAGGGGCTATTGGAATCCCCAAAGAAAAATGGGGATAACAGTGCATTTTTTGAGATACTTGTAATTAGCTTTGAACCTCAACAAAAATGCTGACATCCACATTTTTCTGAAGAAAAGAAAGGATGTTAAATTTTCCTATGCAGTTTGCTTTCCACTTCCATTTCATAACCAACTGTAGAGGTAATCACAAGTATTTTAAAGTTATTGATCTTTTTCAACAAATTTTAGATTCTGTTACATTTTTTCCTGTCACCTCCCTAGTCGGCAAAGCATTTGCATATGTCGAACTTGTTTTGGATGGGCAATACACCATCTGCAGGTACAGCTGTCATGTTTACAGTTCATTAAACTTGATTTTTTTAGGAAAATGTTGCTTTCATTTAGTCATGTACACTGTAGCGACTGCGTGGTTGATTTTGTCAATGTCAACCCAGCAAGTGCATGGCGTTTAAACCATGCCTTGCATGATGCGCTGAATTTGTAAGCACTAGCAAAAGTAGACGTCATCAAAAATCCAACCGAAAATTTGACCCCTGTCTTACGAGGCCACACCCAAAACGTCTGTTTGATTGGGCAAGCCAACAATACAGTGGGTGGTGACGTTTAATTGATGCCTTCCATGAAGTTCATCCTGTCAATAACAGCATTTACACCCCTCTTCTTGGAAAGCCTGGAAATGTCATCCTTATTTTTACTCAGCAAAATCTTGTCTTCCTTTGATGTCCATAGTTCCTTACCTGTCAATGAGAGAATTTAAATGGGCTTCATTTCCTCTGAAGGATAGACTAATGCTTTTGCTTTGGACTTGGAATAAAGCAGTGTCAGTGGATTCGAGCCCTGCCACACTCAGTCTGTTAAGCAGGACTTTTCACTCTGATATTACCTCTCCCTGGCATCCCCAGATACCCATGTGCAGGTAGTTGGGACCAAGCGACATCTTTAGATTACAGTTTACTTAAAATATCCCTTTGTCCCAACTAGCTACCCCTTGGTGTTGAAGGATGAATGCTGAAAAACAGCATTCAACTTCAAAGTGGCCATCACTGGCCACATAAGTACCAAAATAATGTGACCAGAGCAAAATTTGAGCCTGTTCTAGACAGCTGGATTGGAAGCTGGTCTTTTAGGCATCTCAAGCACAGAAGGGCAGCGTAGCCAAGTGGGAACCCTTCAGGCTATCTCGTTTCATAACCTCTACTGAATTTCAAGAGGAAAACTGACTGACAGTAGTCTAAGTCTATTCAGAAGACAAGTACAATTCTCAGCAGCTTCTCAGGCTGCACAACAGGCCTTTATTTAAGGTATCGTAGTAGGTGGATTGACAGTGTTTGGAAATCGCGCTGGCGCTTTGAAAGAAAACCCCATCAACCTATACATTTTCTGAAAGCTTAATAGTTACAGAATACAATCATATGTTTGAAATTTTCTAAAAAGTTATTGTCACAGTGATATGAAAAGAAATACACAGAAACACTGCTTTGCTTAAACTGGTTCGCTTCTGCGCCTGAATAATCGGAGCGGCGCAATTAACATCGGAAATGTTTTCTCACACATCACCCTCAAAAAGGGTGTCGGCGATTTTCCAGGTGTGGTTTAGTTTTTTTTCTACACCCTCCTTGAGTTTGATATTCTGAACGCGGGTGTTTCGTTCCACTAAAGAGGCCATAACGCTGAAACGGAAGCGAAATTAAACAAAGCCCGACACCCCTTTTCGAAGGAGGTAACCTGACACATACACATGTACCTGCCAATTTTCAGCCAGTTCCGTTGGAAGACGTGTGTAAACGAACTAAAAATGTTCATCCTTATATGCAGTTTTGTTTTATCAAGAAAAAGACAAAAAACCTTTTGCGAGATTGGTATGATTAGGTGTTAAAAACCCCCTTCGCGCTGATAGATGTCGGCATGGGTCAGTTTACCAAAACAATGGGTCATGACAACATGAAATAAACAGACGTCTATGCTGCAGTGTAATCGTCCAAGAAGCGAAAAACTACTTAAAATCGCGTTACATGTGACAACTAGCGGTGAATTTTAATTAGAGCAACGCGCCATAAGAGATTTCATGAGATTCAAAAATAGTTTTTCTCTTTATCGTAAAAAGTAAAAAAGCTTTTTTCTCCATTCTTTCTGCAAATTTCTTTTCTCAGTCTTCTCAATTTGAACAGCAAAAACGATTTTTCGCATTTTTCTTAAAAATCCACCTACCATGATACCTTACATGTAACAAAGCAAGAACCCTGAGCCTTGTATTACACTGTGATAAGACAAGACAGGTCTTTGAGAACACAAGGGAAATGTAAAAAATGATGATCTGCAGGTGAATGTTTTCCACATTTCTCAAGTGTTCTCAAAATAATGTCTGGAGTGTTTGACAGTGTTATAGCTTACAGGCTTCTTCATTTGCTTTATTATTTAACAAATAAAAGAAGTCTAGGCTGTGTATTTCACTGTGATAAAACACGATGGTCATTTGAGAATACGAGGAAAATGTAGAAAACAAGAGCCGCAGGCGAGTGTTTTCTACATTTCTAGAGTGTTCTTAAATGACCGGAGTGTTTTATCACAGTGTCATACACGGCTTAGTCTTCTTCATTTGCTTTAAAGTATAGATTTTACACATGCAAAACAATAAAACACGCTTTTTCTTATGTTTTATACTGTGATAAAACATGGGTTTTTGACCAATCAGAGCATGTGCAGGGTACTATCTATATTTTAAATAGAGATAATGTGGGGAAAAAATAATAAAGCATGCTTTTTAATGTTTTATACTCTGATAAAACACAGGTTCTTGACCAATCAGAGCAGGTGCAGGGTCCCATCGGTATTAGAAAGCCTGAAAGTGTTATGTAGCAATTTCTCTCTTCTGTCATTTCTTCTTTTTTACCCATAATAAGGTGGGGGGAGCAGACCCCCTGGGCCCCTCCCAAAGATCTGCTACTGGGATGCACAGTATAGGGATGCCAGTAGGAACTGGATTTTATTCGATTGCAATAGGTAAAATGTTAACAAACCTGGTCCATTTTGGAAATAATCCACTGTGTCCTCTAAAAACCCAGAGCTAACAAGAAAACCATGGATGATCTGTGGTACTGTAAGCTCACACTCTAGCTTCTGCAACAGTCAAATGTGATGCCATCAATTTTCTTTAATATCATTAGAGGGAATTGTTCAGCCTTGTTCTAATGTAAAGTTTTGTTTTATGTCACTGTCTATACTAATAACAATAAATTTTTTCCACTATTTATATTTTTTCCTACATTAGACAGTTTTGGCTTTTTTTAGTTGCCAGATGGAAAAATGTGGTCACTAACAAGTGCCAATTAATAAAAAATTTTTGCTCACAGTGAAACACAAATACGAGTTTCAAGATGTTTCTTCCCATGAAATTATATCCCTACTCCTGAACAAGGTCCTGAATGATCAAAAGAGTCAGATTCCATGTGTAAAGGTATTATAATATTGTGTAGCTTACAATTTGGTTGAAATTATAGTTTGGAGACTAAACATAACATCATTTGCTTCTTACATGCCATCAGAATGAAGACTATCCAGAATCACATGTGGCCACGGTACGGCTAGCAGTTGAAACCGCTGAAAACACGGCAGCACAATTACAGTGCATGGATTATAACTGTTTGGGGGTCATTTAGCAGTAATCTTTCCTTCATATTCTTGGGAAGTTAAAAACTTCATAGAGACAAGGGATAAGTATTTTACTTGAAACCAAACACAATGTTTTTCAATTTAAAATGAAACTAATTTCTTCAACACCAGTTCAAGACGCTAAAATTTAGTCTCTTTTAGTTAGTTGATGGCGACTAGCCTAAAAATTGTGGTCGCCAACACTCAGTTATCAGTCACACTGGTGACCAGCTGGTCACCGTTTCATACCCTACTCCTAAACAATTACTGCATCCAATACATTATAAAGAACTGTGACAAAATATCATCTTTTATCCATGTACATTTATAAATTATAATAATAATGTAGAAGCAACAATTAAAAGAAATGGAGGGCAAACAATGAGAAATTTAATTACTACGACAGTGCAGCAATTGTTACATACAGTATGTAGGTTTTAGACTGAAAGGATTACTAACTGTACCTACATGTAGTTTAACAATTAAAAATTAAAAGTGCTTCAAGAAAATGAACTAAGGATAGGGCATAGAAATATTAGAACTTGGTTAATTAGCTGGAGTCACATTTTCCCTTATACTCATACCTGGAGGCTACTTTGCAACGTGTGACAATATTGGAAAAATGCTTCTCTCAGTTTTCTATCCCTTTCAGAGGGATTCTCATCATCTGGTAAAGACTCCAAGTCTCTTTTGCTTCTCTTGGCCATGGGCTTCTTGCTGTCTTCCATATCTTTCAAGTGTGACTTTTTAGGTGATGGACTTTTTAACTCCTTTCTGAAAACAATCTCACCATCAAAGTCAGTCAGTTCTTCTTGCTCATTCATCGGTCTCTTCACATTTCTTGTTACTACCCTGTTGCCTATTTCCTGGCTTGATGAGACCGTGCTTTCTTCATCTCCATCTTCATTGTCAGTAACGTCATTCTCAACCGCACTGCTATCTCTTCTTTTCTTATACTCATAAGCTTGTTTAAGAAGATTGTCATCAAATATTTTATCATAATCAACATCTTCATGTTCAGTACTATTTTCATCATCTGCAATGTCAGCTCTTGCTTCATCTGGTAAGCAATCTACAAAAAGCAGAAGAGCAAACATAACTGTTATCTTGATACAGCTACAGTAGATACATTTCAGTCAATTGAAAGTAAAAAATAATGAAAGTAAGAAAAATATAATTAAAAATACATTGTGTGCATTAAATGATATCAATACCTGCATTTGGATCGTCTCTATCATCTGTTGCAACATGTTTGTCTCTATCAACAATTTTAGCCTTTAGTCTTGTTGTCTCATCAGCAGGTCTCTTTTCTTGGTCTGTAATAATGAAGACAAAATAGATTTGTTGAGTGTCACTGTGTGTGCCCAGTTACATGTAGATGTTGCTTGTTCACTGCTCTCCAGTACAGTTGCCTTTTTGACATTTCAAATAACTGTCAGAAATCATCATCATCATCATCAATTTACAATCTTTACTTATACATGTGAACAAGAAATATCATATAAAAATTTGAACTGTGGAGAAAGATATAAATACGCCAATAAGTGATTTATTATATAATCACAGTTTTGCACACAACTTAAGCAGTTGTGACATTAAATATTTAATTTCACAACTGCTTTTAAACCAATTAGGCCTCTTGCACTATTAAGAGGTCACGTGGCCAATGCCTCCCTTAAACAGTGAGTTGTAATCTTGTTGATGCCAAAAATTGACTGCACACATCAAAGTTATCTTACACTCGAAATTTGAGAGGAAATGCATTTAAGGGAGATATTTTATGGTACTTTGATTTTTCAACAAATTAGTATGACTTGTATTGGCCACCATGTTCGAGGGCATACTCTTGCCCTCCAACATGGTGGCCAAAACTACTTTTTGTTTATATCTTGTTAAAAGTTTGATAGTTACGTTCAGATGTGCTATAAACATTACTACATCATCTTTTCAGCATTTTCCTTGAAGTTTAAGTGCAAAATTTGTGTCAGAAAACAGTAATTCATAATTTTAAAAATTCAGTTTTGGTCACATGACCAGCTACGGACTTTCTCCTTTTAAGCAAATGGTGCGGGTTTGAAAAACCAAATCACTATAATTATTTTGTTTAAGAGATGAACCACTAATAGTGTTTCGAAGGCAAAATCATGTAACTTTCATTTTCATAAAAATGTGTCACATGACCTCTTAGTGCAAGTGGCCTATTGCAAAAAAAATAAAATAAATTGTGTATATTAAATGATATCAATACCTGCATTTGAATCGTCTGTATCATCTGTTGCAACATGTTTGTCTGTATCACCTTTTTTAGCCTTTTCTCTTGATGCCTCACCCGTAGGTCTGCTATCTTGGTCTATAATAATGAAGACAAAATACAGTACATAATTTGTTGAGTGTCAAGTTGTGTGTGCCCCTGGCAGTTAGATGGTGCTTGTTCTCTGCTCTCCAGTACAGTTGTCTTTTTGACATTACAAATAACTGTCACAAATCATCATCATCAACATCATCATCATCATCAATAATATTATTTAACAATCTTTACATGTGAACAAGAAATATCATATATTTGAACTGTGGACTGAGAAAGATATAAATAAGTGATTGATAATCACAGTTATGCACACAACTTATAAAGGAGCAGTGTCACAAGGATTTTGCTGATTTAGGTCAATTCTGTGCTAAAATCACTACTTTGAGACTGTAATCATAAACAAAATACTTCTGTAAAGCTATGACAAAGAGATCAAACATATTTTGTCAGAGAGGGCTAACCATAATGAATTTCTTGAGGATTTTTGAAACACGTAGATTTAAAACTTGAAAAAATTGTATAGCTGGCACAAAATAAGATTGATAAAAAGTGTAGAGTTATTTGGCTCCTGTACCACCTCTACGGGTTGTTCCATGAAACGCGTATAATATTTTCTACACAAAAAATTATCAATAAAAAGCGTAGAGTTTTCGGCTCCTCTACGACCTCTACGAGTTGTTGTAGCACATAGTGGAGTATAGACTTAGCAAAGTAGACCTACACCTCTATGCCTCTACACCTCTACGCCTCTACATCTCTACTCCTCTATGCCTCTACCCCTCTACGCCTCTACACCGCTATGCCTCTACCCCTCTACGCCTCTACACCTCTACGCCTCTACACCGCTATGCCTCTACGCCTCTACACCTCTACACCGCTATGCCTCTACCCCTCTACGCCTCTACAACTCTACGCCTCTACACCTCTACGCCTCTAC
>JAHPZR010033466.1:17500-29530 GCA_019787425.1 Platygyra sinensis | reverse complement strand
ACTCCTGTTCTACGCTAGTCTACTCTATTCAGTGATACTCTACTCTATGCTCCTTTACGCTAAACTACGCTCCTCTACACCTCTACGCCTTTACACCTCTACGCCTCTACACCGCTATGCCTCTACACCTCTACGCCTCTATGCCTCTACGCCTCTACACCTCTACGCCTCTACACCTCTACACCTCTACATAGAGGCGTAGAGGCGTAGAGGTGTAGAGTCGTGGCGGCGTGGAGTTGTAGAGGCGTAGAGGTGTAGAGGCGTAGAGGTGTAAAGGTGCAGAGGTGTAGAGGTGTAGAGGCATAGCGGTGTAGAGGCGTAGAGGCGTAGAGGTGTAGAGGCGTAGAGTTGTAGAGGCGTAGAGGGGTAGAGGCATAGCGGTGTAGAGGTGTAGAGGCGTAGAGGCATAGCGGTGTAGAGGCGTAGAGGTGTAGAGGCGTAGAGGGGTAGAGGCATAGCGGTGTAGAGGCGTAGAGGGTAGAGGCATAGAGGAGTAGAGATGTAGAGGCGTAGAGGTGTAGAGGCATAGAGGTGTAGGTCTACTTTGCTAAGTCTATACTCCACTATGTGCTACAACAACTCGTAGAGGTCGTAGAGGAGCCGAAAACTCTACGCTTTTTATTGATAATTTTTTGTGTAGAAAATATTATACGCGTTTCATGGAACAACCCGTAGAGGTGGTACAGGAGCCAAATAACTCTACACTTTTTATCAATCTTATTTTGTGCCAGCTATACAATTTTTTCAAGTTTTAAATCTACGTGTTTCAAAAATCCTCAAGAAATTCATTATGGTTAGCCCTCTCTGACAAAATATGTTTGATCTCTTTGTCATAGCTTTACAGAAGTATTTTGTTTATGATTACAGTCTCAAAGTAGTGATTTTAGCACAGAATTGACCTAAATCAGCAAAATCCTTGTGACACTGCTCCTTTATAAGTTGTGTGCATAACTGTGATTATCAATCACTTATTTATATCTTTCTCAGTCCACAGTTCAAATATATGATATTTCTTGTTCACATGTAAAGATTGTTAAATAATATTATTGATGATGATGATGATGATGTTGATGATGATGATTTGTGACAGTTATTTGTAATGTCAAAAAGACAACTGTACTGGAGAGCAGAGAACAACCACCATCTAACTGCCAGGGGCACACACAACTTGACACTCAACAAATTATGTACTGTATTTTGTCTTCATTATTATAGACCAAGATAGCAGACCTACGGGTGAGGCATCAAGAGAAAAGGCTAAAAAAGGTGATACAGACAAACATGTTGCAACAGATGATACAGACGATTCAAATGCAGGTATTGATATCATTTAATATACACAATTTATTTTATTTTTTTTGCAATAGGCCACTTGCACTAAGAGGTCATGTGACACATTTTTATGAAAATGAAAGTTACATGATTTTGCCTTCGAAACACTATTAGTGGTTCATCTCTTAAACAAAATAATTATAGTGATTTGGTTTTTCAAACCCGCACCATTTGCTTAAAAGGAGAAAGTCCGTAGCTGGTCATGTGACCAAAACTGAATTTTTAAAATTATGAATTACTGTTTTCTGACACAAATTTTGCACTTAAACTTCAAGGAAAATGCTGAAAAGATGATGTAGTAATGTTTATAGCACATCTGAACGTAACTATCAAACTTTTAACAAGATATAAACAAAAAGTAGTTTTGGCCACCATGTTGGAGGGCAAGAGTATGCCCTCGAACATGGTGGCCAATACAAGTCATACTAATTTGTTGAAAAATCAAAGTACCATAAAATATCTCCCTTAAATGCATTTCCTCTCAAATTTCGAGTGTAAGATAACTTTGATGTGTGCAGTCAATTTTTGGCATCAACAAGATTACAACTCACTGTTTAAGGGAGGCATTGGCCACGTGACCTCTTAATAGTGCAAGAGGCCTAATTGGTTTAAAAGCAGTTGTTGTGAAATTAAATATTTAATGTCACAACTGCTTAAGTTGTGTGCAAAACTGTGATTATATAATAAATCACTTATTGGCGTATTTATATCTTTCTCCACAGTTCAAATTTTTATATGATATTTCTTGTTCACATGTATAAGTAAAGATTGTAAATTGATGATGATGATGATGATTTCTGACAGTTATTTGAAATGTCAAAAAGGCAACTGTACTGGAGAGCAGTGAACAAGCAACATCTACATGTAACTGGGCACACACAGTGACACTCAACAAATCTATTTTGTCTTCATTATTATAGACCAAGAAAAGAGACCTGCTGATGAGACAACAAGACTAAAGGCTAAAATTGTTGATAGAGACAAACATGTTGCAACAGATGATAGAGACGATCCAAATGCAGGTATTGATATCATTTAATGCACACAATGTATTTTTAATTATATTTTTCTTACTTTCATTATTTTTTACTTTCAATTGACTGAAATGTATCTACTGTAGCTGTATCAAGATAACAGTTATGTTTGCTCTTCTGCTTTTTGTAGATTGCTTACCAGATGAAGCAAGAGCTGACATTGCAGATGATGAAAATAGTACTGAACATGAAGATGTTGATTATGATAAAATATTTGATGACAATCTTCTTAAACAAGCTTATGAGTATAAGAAAAGAAGAGATAGCAGTGCGGTTGAGAATGACGTTACTGACAATGAAGATGGAGATGAAGAAAGCACGGTCTCATCAAGCCAGGAAATAGGCAACAGGGTAGTAACAAGAAATGTGAAGAGACCGATGAATGAGCAAGAAGAACTGACTGACTTTGATGGTGAGATTGTTTTCAGAAAGGAGTTAAAAAGTCCATCACCTAAAAAGTCACACTTGGAAGATATGGAAGACAGCAAGAAGCCCATGGCCAAGAGAAGCAAAAGAGACTTGGAGTCTTTACCAGATGATGAGAATCCCTCTGAAAGGGATAGAAAACTGAGAGAAGCATTTTTCCAATATTGTCACACGTTGCAAAGTAGCCTCCAGGTATGAGTATAAGGGAAAATGTGACTCCAGCTAATTAACCAAGTTCTAATATTTCTATGCCCTATCCTTAGTTCATTTTCTTGAAGCACTTTTAATTTTTAATTGTTAAACTACATGTAGGTACAGTTAGTAATCCTTTCAGTCTAAAACCTACATACTGTATGTAACAATTGCTGCACTGTCGTAGTAATTAAATTTCTCATTGTTTGCCCTCCATTTCTTTTAATTGTTGCTTCTACATTATTATTATAATTTATAAATGTACATGGATAAAAGATGATATTTTGTCACAGTTCTTTATAATGTATTGGATGCAGTAATTGTTTAGGAGTAGGGTATGAAACGGTGACCAGCTGGTCACCAGTGTGACTGATAACTGAGTGTTGGCGACCACAATTTTTAGGCTAGTCGCCATCAACTAACTAAAAGAGACTAAATTTTAGCGTCTTGAACTGGTGTTGAAGAAATTAGTTTCATTTTAAATTGAAAAACATTGTGTTTGGTTTCAAGTAAAATACTTATCCCTTGTCTCTATGAAGTTTTTAACTTCCCAAGAATGTGAAGGAAAGATTACTGCTAAATGACCCCCAAACAGTTATAATCCATGCACTGTAATTGTGCTGCCGTGTTTTCAGCGGTTTCAACTGCTAGCCGTACCGTGGCCACATGTGATTCTGGATAGTCTTCATTCTGATGGCATGTAAGAAGCAAATGATGTTATGTTTAGTCTCCAAACTATAATTTCAACCAAATTGTAAGCTACACAATATTATAATACCTTTACACATGGAATCTGACTCTTTTGATCATTCAGGACCTTGTTCAGGAGTAGGGATATAATTTCATGGGAAGAAACATCTTGAAACTCGTATTTGTGTTTCACTGTGAGCAAAAATTTTTATTAATTGGCACTTGTTAGTGACCACATTTTTCCATCTGGCAACTAAAAAAAGCCAAAACTGTCTAATGTAGGAAAAAATATAAATAGTGGAAAAAATTTATTGTTATTAGTATAGACAGTGACATAAAACAAAACTTTACATTAGAACAAGGCTGAACAATTCCCTCTAATGATATTAAAGAAAATTGATGGCATCACATTTGACTGTTGCAGAAGCTAGAGTGTGAGCTTACAGTACCACAGATCATCCATGGTTTTCTTGTTAGCTCTGGGTTTTTAGAGGACACAGTGGATTATTTCCAAAATGGACCAGGTTTGTTAACATTTTACCTATTGCAATCGAATAAAATCCAGTTCCTACTGGCATCCCTATACTGTGCATCCCAGTAGCAGATCTTTGGGAGGGGCCCAGGGGGTCTGCTCCCCCCACCTTATTATGGGTAAAAAAGAAGAAATGACAGAAGAGAGAAATTGCTACATAACACTTTCAGGCTTTCTAATACCGATGGGACCCTGCACCTGCTCTGATTGGTCAAGAACCTGTGTTTTATCAGAGTATAAAACATTAAAAAGCATGCTTTATTATTTTTTCCCCACATTATCTCTATTTAAAATATAGATAGTACCCTGCACATGCTCTGATTGGTCAAAAACCCATGTTTTATCACAGTATAAAACATAAGAAAAAGCGTGTTTTATTGTTTTGCATGTGTAAAATCTATACTTTAAAGCAAATGAAGAAGACTAAGCCGTGTATGACACTGTGATAAAACACTCCGGTCATTTAAGAACACTCTAGAAATGTAGAAAACACTCGCCTGCGGCTCTTGTTTTCTACATTTTCCTCGTATTCTCAAATGACCATCGTGTTTTATCACAGTGAAATACACAGCCTAGACTTCTTTTATTTGTTAAATAATAAAGCAAATGAAGAAGCCTGTAAGCTATAACACTGTCAAACACTCCAGACATTATTTTGAGAACACTTGAGAAATGTGGAAAACATTCACCTGCAGATCATCATTTTTTACATTTCCCTTGTGTTCTCAAAGACCTGTCTTGTCTTATCACAGTGTAATACAAGGCTCAGGGTTCTTGCTTTGTTACATGTAAGGTATCATGGTAGGTGGATTTTTAAGAAAAATGCGAAAAATCGTTTTTGCTGTTCAAATTGAGAAGACTGAGAAAAGAAATTTGCAGAAAGAATGGAGAAAAAAGCTTTTTTACTTTTTACGATAAAGAGAAAAACTATTTTTGAATCTCATGAAATCTCTTATGGCGCGTTGCTCTAATTAAAATTCACCGCTAGTTGTCACATGTAACGCGATTTTAAGTAGTTTTTCGCTTCTTGGACGATTACACTGCAGCATAGACGTCTGTTTATTTCATGTTGTCATGACCATGTTTTGGTAAACTGATATACTAATAACGATAAATTTTTCCACTATTTATATTTTTTCCTACATTAGACAGTTTTGGCTTTTTTTAGTTGCCAGATGGAAAAATGTGGTCACTAACAAGTGCCAATTAATAAAAATTTTTGCTCACAGTGAAACACAAATACGAGTTTCAAGATGTTTCTTCCCATGAAATTATATCCCTACTCCTGAACAAGGTCCTGAATGATCAAAAGAGTCAGATTCCATGTGTAAAGGTATTATAATATTGTGTAGCTTACAATTTGGTTGAAATTATAGTTTGGAGACTAAACATAACATCATTTGCTTCTTACATGCCATCAGAATGAAGACTATCCAGAATCACATGTGGCCACGGTACGGCTAGCAGTTGAAACCGCTGAAAACACGGCAGCACAATTACAGTGCATGGATTATAACTGTTTGGGGGTCATTTAGCAGTAATCTTTCCTTCACATTCTTGGGAAGTTAAAAACTTCATAGAGACAAGGGATAAGTATTTTACTTGAAACCAAACACAATGTTTTTCAATTTAAAATGAAACTAATTTCTTCAACACCAGTTCAAGACGCTAAAATTTAGTCTCTTTTAGTTAGTTGATGGCGACTAGCCTAAAAATTGTGGTCGCCAACACTCAGTTATCAGTCACACTGGTGACCAGCTGGTCACCGTTTCATACCCTACTCCTAAACAATTACTGCATCCAATACATTATAAAGAACTGTGACAAAATATCATCTTTTATCCATGTACATTTATAAATTATAATAATAATGTAGAAGCAACAATTAAAAGAAATGGAGGGCAAACAATGAGAAATTTAATTACTACGACAGTGCAGCAATTGTTACATACAGTATGTAGGTTTTAGACTGAAAGGATTACTAACTGTACCTACATGTAGTTTAACAATTAAAAATTAAAAGTGCTTCAAGAAAATGAACTAAGGATAGGGCATAGAAATATTAGAACTTGGTTAATTAGCTGGAGTCACATTTTCCCTTATACTCATACCTGGAGGCTACTTTGCAACGTGTGACAATATTGGAAAAATGCTTCTCTCAGTTTTCTATCCCTTTCAGAGGGATTCTCATCATCTGGTAAAGACTCCAAGTCTCTTTTGCTTCTCTTGGCCATGGGCTTCTTGCTGTCTTCCATATCTTCCAAGTGTGACTTTTTAGGTGATGGACTTTTTAACTCCTTTCTGAAAACAATCTCACCATCAAAGTCAGTCAGTTCTTCTTGCTCATTCATCGGTCTCTTCACATTTCTTGTTACTACCCTGTTGCCTATTTCCTGGCTTGATGAGACCGTGCTTTCTTCATCTCCATCTTCATTGTCAGTAACGTCATTCTCAACCGCACTGCTATCTCTTCTTTTCTTATACTCATAAGCTTGTTTAAGAAGATTGTCATCAAATATTTTATCATAATCAACATCTTCATGTTCAGTACTATTTTCATCATCTGCAATGTCAGCTCTTGCTTCATCTGGTAAGCAATCTACAAAAAGCAGAAGAGCAAACATAACTGTTATCTTGATACAGCTACAGTAGATACATTTCAGTCAATTGAAAGTAAAAAATAATGAAAGTAAGAAAAATATAATTAAAAATACATTGTGTGCATTAAATGATATCAATACCTGCATTTGGATCGTCTCTATCATCTGTTGCAACATGTTTGTCTCTATCAACAATTTTAGCCTTTAGTCTTGTTGTCTCATCAGCAGGTCTCTTTTCTTGGTCTATAATAATGAAGACAAAATAGATTTGTTGAGTGTCACTGTGTGTGCCCAGTTACATGTAGATGTTGCTTGTTCACTGCTCTCCAGTACAGTTGCCTTTTTGACATTTCAAATAACTGTCAGAAATCATCATCATCATCATCAATTTACAATCTTTACTTATACATGTGAACAAGAAATATCATATAAAAATTTGAACTGTGGAGAAAGATATAAATACGCCAATAAGTGATTTATTATATAATCACAGTTTTGCACACAACTTAAGCAGTTGTGACATTAAATATTTAATTTCACAACAACTGCTTTTAAACCAATTAGGCCTCTTGCACTATTAAGAGGTCACGTGGCCAATGCCTCCCTTAAACAGTGAGTTGTAATCTTGTTGATGCCAAAAATTGACTGCACACATCAAAGTTATCTTACACTCGAAATTTGAGAGGAAATGCATTTAAGGGAGATATTTTATGGTACTTTGATTTTTCAACAAATTAGTATGACTTGTATTGGCCACCATGTTCGAGGGCATACTCTTGCCCTCCAACATGGTGGCCAAAACTACTTTTTGTTTATATCTTGTTAAAAGTTTGATAGTTACGTTCAGATGTGCTATAAACATTACTACATCATCTTTTCAGCATTTTCCTTGAAGTTTAAGTGCAAAATTTGTGTCAGAAAACAGTAATTCATAATTTTAAAAATTCAGTTTTGGTCACATGACCAGCTACGGACTTTCTCCTTTTAAGCAAATGGTGCGGGTTTGAAAAACCAAATCACTATAATTATTTTGTTTAAGAGATGAACCACTAATAGTGTTTCGAAGGCAAAATCATGTAACTTTCATTTTCATAAAAATGTGTCACATGACCTCTTAGTGCAAGTGGCCTATTGCAAAAAAAATAAAATAAATTGTGTATATTAAATGATATCAATACCTGCATTTGAATCGTCTGTATCATCTGTTGCAACATGTTTGTCTGTATCACCTTTTTTAGCCTTTTCTCTTGATGCCTCACCCGTAGGTCTGCTATCTTGGTCTATAATAATGAAGACAAAATACAGTACATAATTTGTTGAGTGTCAAGTTGTGTGTGCCCCTGGCAGTTAGATGGTGGTTGTTCTCTGCTCTCCAGTACAGTTGTCTTTTTGACATTACAAATAACTGTCACAAATCATCATCATCAACATCATCATCATCATCATCAATAATATTATTTAACAATCTTTACATGTGAACAAGAAATATCATATATTTGAACTGTGGACTGAGAAAGATATAAATAAGTGATTGATAATCACAGTTATGCACACAACTTATAAAGGAGCAGTGTCACAAGGATTTTGCTGATTTAGGTCAATTCTGTGCTAAAATCACTACTTTGAGACTGTAATCATAAACAAAATACTTCTGTAAAGCTATGACAAAGAGATCAAACATATTTTGTCAGAGAGGGCTAACCATAATGAATTTCTTGAGGATTTTTGAAACACGTAGATTTAAAACTTGAAAAAATTGTATAGCTGGCACAAAATAAGATTGATAAAAAGTGTAGAGTTATTTGGCTCCTGTACCACCTCTACGGGTTGTTCCATGAAACGCGTATAATATTTTCTACACAAAAAATTATCAATAAAAAGCGTAGAGTTTTCGGCTCCTCTACGACCTCTACGAGTTGTTGTAGCACATAGTGGAGTATAGACTTAGCAAAGTAGACCTACACCTCTATGCCTCTACACCTCTACGCCTCTACATCTCTACTCCTCTATGCCTCTACCCCTCTACGCCTCTACACCGCTATGCCTCTACCCCTCTACGCCTCTACACCTCTACGCCTCTACACCGCTATGCCTCTACGCCTCTACACCTCTACACCGCTATGCCTCTACCCCTCTACGCCTCTACAACTCTACGCCTCTACACCTCTACGCCTCTACGCCTCTACACCGCTATGCCTCTACACCTCTACACCTCTGCACCTTTACACCTCTACGCCTCTACACCTCTACGCCTCTACAACTCCACGCCGCCACGACTCTACACCTCTACGCCTCTACGCCTCTATGTAGAGGTGTAGAGGTGTAGAGGCGTAGAGGTGTAGAGGCGTAGAGGCATAGAGGCGTAGAGGTGTAGAGGCATAGCGGTGTAGAGGCGTAGAGGTGTAAAGGCGTAGAGGTGTAGAGGAGCGTAGTTTAGCGTAAAGGAGCATAGAGTAGAGTATCACTGAATAGAGTAGACTAGCGTAGAACAGGAGTAAGACTCCGTTGGGCTTGACAATGCTCTAAGGCTTCTTTACTTACAGAGTTGAGAAGGAAGTGTAATATGGAGAGAGGCTGTGCTATATGGAGAGAGTACAGGTTGTAGAGGCTCACAAACTCTATGCTTTTTTTCGATAATTTTTTGGGACACATTTGAAAAATTGACCAATTTTTTCAAGTTTCAATCCCTTTCCATCCATGCCATCCATAGCGGCAGGCGACAGGAAAAAGTTTCAGTACCTTCAAATTAGTCTTTAATAACGATACTAGGTCATTAGTTTTGGAATTCAATTGATGCGAAGACACCTTCTAGCTTTTTATAAAGTTGCCAAATAGCGTGACAATGCCCCTTTAAGCAGCTGTGACATTAAAGATTTAATTTCACAACAACTGCTTACAGTGTAAGTTGTGTATATAACTGGGATGATCTTTGATCATGTCTTCATATCCTTCTCCGTAGTTCAAATATATGATATTTCATATGTTCACTTGTATTCCTCTAGTATACATGTACTAGGAACTCACGCTCATCTATACCATGAAAACAGAGAAACACTCTTTGTGAGTAATTGGCTTTTCTATAATAATTTCTCAAAACATCCACAGAACCACTATGAGACAATAAGAAATATTATACACATTTTGAGGGCATTTATGCACAAATCTCTCATGATCAGACTTTTTGCAACTTTTTCTGTTAAAATTAAACAATGACTATTAACTCGTAACAAAAATAAATTAAAAAATATTTTGGGGTCAACATAAAGACAGGCTACAACAATACCTCCAACAAACTTAATAACCAATTTTCATCTGCAGTTACACTGTACAAACATGGACTTAAGTACCTTTGCCCACTGTCACATTATGTGTAGATGGATCATCACTTTCTTCTCTCCTGATATTTTTCTTCTCACCTGTGACTGTGGAAACACAATACCATTTGGTACATGTTTTTACGCAATTTCATTTTTATAGTGGGTTTGACCTGTACCACAAATAAATACATTATTATACCTCACTGGTCAAATTTAAAATCAAAATTTTTGTTAACCTGAATTTTAAAAACAAAACCTACATGGTCAATATTTTTTATCTCGTTTCTTTTTGAAAGCAAAGTGTGCAAAAGAAAAAAACCTCAGCCACTTACCAACAAAACCTTTCCAAGTACTTGCTTTAAGGAAAATGTCTGCATGTTTCTTTTTCTGTAAAACTCTGAGATAGTGATTCCTCATCGACTGCCATGTGTGACCTGTAATCTGCATGTAAATGGAAAAAGAAATACAGATTCAAACACCATAAAGTAGCAATAGAAAATTCAATATAGGATACTGCATAGAACTATTGGCACAAATGTACATGTACATTGTTAATGAAAATGAGATCACAATAACTGCTTTTTTGCATGACAGTAAACCTGAAACCACAGAGCACCTCTTCTGGTACTGTGACTGGATATTCCCCCTCTGGAGTGCCCTCGCAAATTGGATTCGGTTTGGTAACAGAAATTGAAATATAATTTTCCCTTGAATCTGTTCTCTTGGGCTACACAAACTGTATGCCTTGTAAAAATGCGATTTATTGTATTACTTTTGTAGTTAAGCTCTTCATATATATGCAAAATGGAGGAACGTAACCCCAATTTTGCTCTAAGCGTAAAAAGCTACCTTAAGTTTCATTATAATATTGAAAAATTCGCATGACTTTTCTGGTCAAGATAACATTTTAAGTGGAAACCAATGAAGAAATAATTTTGTCAATAAATGATGTAATGTCTTGTAAGTATATTAAGTACTGCACCATAAGTATAAAGTAGAGCAAGTATTATATATGTTAGTAATGTAAGTATTGCCCTGAGGGTAGAGTTATTTTAATGTTCCCATAAAGTAATAGGGTTTGTTTTGTTTTCCATTCAACAATAGACCTCCAAAAGATGTGACTTGGAAAACTGATTTTTTTGCATATGTTATTTCTCGAAAATGGAGAGCAACCCAGTGCCAAAATTTCAGCGCAATGTATCTCAAGTAAAACTAACCTGAGTATCAGGCTTTTCTTTCTCGTGGGGTAGTAGAAGGAAGCAACCGGCAAAGAAAAGCCTGACACGAGGGTCTTTATTGCAGTCTTCTGCCTCCTCATAGCGTGACAAGCGTCAGTGTACGCATTAGCCAATCAGAATTATTTCCGGCTGTCATGTCTACTTTGCATAAATTTTGCGTGCATCAAAGATGACAACGGCGGTTGTTTTTAATTTCATTCGGGTTTCCGAGAATATTTGCACAATTTGCCTCGAAAATTTTCACACAGAGTATGGAAAGTGTGTCGCCACAGTGCCGCTGTTTGCTGTCCTTAGTAGTTCAATTCCTGTTCGAGGCTAGCGATCTCGCAACTGAAGTGACTCCAAAGGCAAGCAGCCGACTTGAGAAAATGAAGTCGAAGGAGCTCAACGAAGACCCTCACCGCTGAACAAAGAGAGCTCTGTTTTCTGACCAATACTCGGAGCTGGACGATGAAATAACCAGTCTGATATCCCGAGCCGACAAAAACCTGAGGAAGCAATCTTTTCGTTTGACAAGCAGGCTTTCGAGGCACAATTTCTGTTCTCTCTTTTTAGTTCAATTCCAGGAAAGAACTGTAGAGCGACTTCAAGAGCCGTTTTGAAGTCGTCGCTTTCCATGTTCACATAGAAATAAATATCTAGCGAAGTTTTTGTTCTCGTCGAGATCAG
>JAHPZR010033466.1:0-12500 GCA_019787425.1 Platygyra sinensis | reverse complement strand
TCATGCACCTGTCCTCTAATAGATCATAGGCGAGAACCAATCAAAGTACAAGAATAACTTGGCTTGGATTATCATATACATACAGGTACATACATTGTACCTATAATTGGGGACAACCCCATGAATAAAATAGGCAGTCAATGACTGCATGTAGCTTACTGCCACGGCCTGCTATTACCTACAATAGTGTATTTAAATGCCGTGAAACAATGACACCAGAAATTATTCACAACTAAAGATAAGTGCAACCATGCCGTGATGAACGAAACAAAAACAATATACACTGTATTTCTGATTACAAAGTCACGCCCAGCCAATGCTTTTCAAAGAAATCTTTACAAAACCCTGACTTCAAAGCGATATATCTCTTTAGCGTTAATACCTACCACACATTGGCAGAGTAAAATGTATTCCTCAACGATCCAGTGTCATCATTTTAAAATTTCAGCAAAATTGAACAAAACCAGAATTAATTAGGATCGTATTTGTGACCTCTCTTGACAAAGGAAGCTTGAAGACGAACCAACATTTTGGTCAAAAAAATCCATGAGAGCTGAAAATTGAACGGGAACATCTTTTTCAAACTTTTCTTAGCAAGATTTAGATGAAAAAATGACCTTGGCAGGCTACAGAAGAAAACGAAACAAAAAAGAAAATGAGAGAGTGCGAAGAGCCGATAATTTACCGTATTTATTCGCCTATAAGCCAAGACCCTAAACTTTTTTACATCAGAAGCTGTTAGATTTTAATGGAAATTGAACGCAAAACACTCGACTACACGCTGAGAACCAATAATTGCAAAGTACTCTACACATGTCATTTAGAGACACAAATTAACGTCAACCGAAAACAAAAGAAGCTTCCCTCTCGGTAAACATATAACCATAAAGTGGGTTATGAATAAACATATCCAAACCGTAAGTCCTATATTATTGGTCGTTTAATTAAAAGCAACGACAAATCCCAGATACCAGTAAGTTGAATTTAATGTGTGACATGACAAAACATTCTCCTGAGTCTAGTCTTGAATCCTCTCCCTCTCTTTCAAAGTTATCATACTCAATCATGCCAAAAGATTGTTGTTCTTCGTAAAACTTAGCCTTCAAACTAAAACTCGTTGCTGAAGAAGGGGCCGTCGAAAACAACTTTGAGATCGCTAGGGATTACGGAATCAGTGAATTGATGGTTCGTCACTGGCGAAAGGATCAAGCGAACCTCTTCAATGGTGAGCTAAAAATGCTGGCAAAACAAAAGACGATGGACTGTTACTCGCCAAAGAATCCTGAATTGGATCAAACACTACTGGATCGGTTCTCAGAGCAGAGAAATCAAGTAAGTCTTTAGTTTTTTTTTAAATCGATGAAATGCTTACATGTAACTCAGTTCATTTCTGTCAGATCGTGTTGCAATGTTTACACAAGCCGTGGGAATGACTGCTTCTGATTGGCCAGTTTCTCATGTTGTCAAAAGGAGTCAAATCATTGATTTAAATCTTGCTTCTCTTTTATCTTTACAGAAATTGCCGAAAGCGGGTTAATTCTGCGGCTAAAAGCGAAGGACTTATGCAGTGATCCAGACTTTAAAGCCTCGCTGGGTTGAGAAGATTGTTCAAAATGTGTAGGATCTCAAATGCTCTTGATGCATCAGACAGAAGACGACGCCATCTACTATAACAAAATGCCTCAAGTAGCTGACGTTTGTCATCTGGGAAATTAGTTGTTGATAATCGCACGGCTTATACTCGAATAAACATTGAGTTTCAAATCTTGTTCAGCACCCATATTTTTTTTTTGACGAAAATACTTGGCTATAAGCCGAACCGCCTATCTTGGTGAGATTTTACTTGTTGTCAGTTTAATTTGTTGCAAAAATCGCTCCGCTTAGAGGCGAATAAATACGGTATTCAATTTGTGACGACGGGACGTTCAAGTTATGAAAAGCTTACTTCAGGATAATACAGTACCAGCTAGTGTTCTAGCAGCACAATAGATAAAGAAACAGCAATCTTAGTAGTTTTTATAAAACAAAGCTGGCATACTAAAGTGTGATAAATTTAATCATTTGTCCTCCCGCACAAGTATCATGTGGGAGAGATATGACAGCTTGATGACCACAAAGCACAAACGAAATGAATATTTTCCGTGGGAACCAAGATATTAAACAGAATCACAAGGTGAATATGAAAAATTGCTTTGTCACATAAAAACTGAAATGAACGAAGTGAATCCATGAACCCAAGAAATATAGAACAAAAGCTATAAGAGCAGTTTTGTAATCAAAAGTTGTACTAAAACAGAACCTGATGAATTTATACTGCAATAAACAGATTGAATTTACTGCAAAATGTGCGTGATCCACAGTATACGCATTCTCGTCCCCAGAGGCCACGATCCTTTTGGTCAGTTACAGGGATCGCGACCTCTGGCCAGGTCCAACGACATTCCGGTTTTGAATGGCTTTGTAAACACAATAGATTGAGACCAGAACCAATCACATTTGTCAGACTCAGCTCTGAGCATGCACAGAGTGATGGGAAGTCCATGAAATGCGGACTTCCGGAGTTGGACCTGGCCAGAGGTCGCGATCCCCGTAACTGACCAAAAGGATCGCGGCCTCTGGGGACAAGAATGCAGTATACAGTGCGTCAAACCACTCAAGTGCTTTGAGAGCACATGGCAAATTGAAAATTTCTCGTCTGATCATGTGCTAATTCCGAGTAACAACCGATGATGTTCCAAAACAAAAAAGGAGTTAAGATAGGGAAATATCGGGTCAAAATCGACAGAGTTCGTTGTCAGCACGGATGCTATTGTTACATACACTTACTCACTCAGACAGATAGCATAGTAGCTTATACCTCTTTAGGCAGTTTAGCTACAAAATTGACTCTAGGAATAAATGCTACTTAGCAATACATCATGTATAAATTTTCTTTGTCATTATTTTGTTTTAGACTACCGTACAAGTAAACCAACACAGCGCTTCAAGCTCACTTTTTCAAAATCGCGACCTTCAATTGTCAAGTGGTTGCCATAAAACAAATTCAGTCACCAAAAAAACTTGATGGGGAGGACACTTCATGATACATTACACGAATGGCTAATGCGCCAAACAGCAAGTTTTCAACATTTCACTTTGCTACTTCAAGTTTAGGCATTTATGTCGAGTTTCTGAACGAAGAGTAGTTGGTTTTTGTTCTTGAAATCCTCCGCGCACAGAACTCAAAATATATTATGCAATCTACGCCTCGCGATGGCATGCTCCAGGAGCTTGTAATGCGCTAGGAAAGGAATGCAACAGTAACTTCTAGCTGGCTAGGGAAAGAGACTGCTCACAGTCTAGGGGAAAAGAGAAAGACAGGTGATGCTGCCACTTGTACTATTGATTAAATGTGTCCTGTTATTGATTATTTTTCAAGTAAGTTTCTCTTTTTATCTGTTGGTCGCCAATTGGCAACTTTCGCCACAGGCATCCCAAGCTCACGTTTAGAGAAAGCGAAGAATTGATTATCTTTTTATTCATAAAGGCTTACCAAACTTACCTAGTGTGTGGCCGTTGTGCTTTTTCGTTATTTTCGCTGTTTTGGGTGTTTTATGCCATCACTGTTCTTCCCTTCATAAGACAGAGTCAAGGCAGCACACACTCGAGTTTCGACCATTGTCAACTCGGGGACGGTTTGCATCCAGAAAATCTGTCTGATCGGAAATTTTTTCGCCCACAGTTAAGGCTCTATGATCCTTGCACCTGCACAAATGTCTCTTCCTCAAAAATTCTCGCGCATTACGCTGAAAATGAGCATTTTCCACCACTGATTCCACGATCTCTTCTTTTTGCGGCACCTTGTGATATTGTGATCAGACATGGCGGCAGAAGACGCTTGGACCAAAGGTCAAATTTCACGCTACCCGGGGTGGTAAAGTCAATTAATATACATCACTTACCCCATCCCTGAGTGAATTATCGCCTTGCTCCATTGTCCCGCTCCACTGTACCACCCCAGGTAGCATAAAATTTGACCTTGGGCCTAAGACTCTTCCGCGTCCGTGTCAGATCACAATATCACAAGGTGCCGTAAAAAGAAGAGATCACGGAATCGGCAGTGGAAAATGCTCATTTTCAGTGTAATGCGCAAGGATTTTTTGAGGAAGAGACATTTGTGCGGGTGCAAAGATCATAGAGCCTTGACTGTGGGCGAAAAAATTTCTGATTGGACAGATTTTCTGGACGCAAACCGCCTCCGAGTTGACAACGGTCGAAACCCAAGTGTGCTGCCTTGATTCTGTCTTATGAAGGGAAGAACAGTGATGGCATACAACGCCCAAAACAGCAAAAATAATGAAAAAGCACAACGGACACACACGAGGTAAGTTTGTTTTAATCATCGTAATTAAAAAACATGGATATTTCAAAGTATTTAGCGTTGTAAATCAACGATATTTTATTCCCCATACAACGTCTTATAAAGCGCTCAAATTTTCAACAGTTCTCATGTAACATAACACCGCGTAAGATGAAAGGTCACGTTCCAACTCTCACAGCCGTGACGCCTTTATGAATAAAAAGATAATCAATTCTTCACTTTCTCTAAACGTGAGCTTGGGACACCTGTGCTTTCGCCAGAATTTTAATCGCCAAATATTTTTCCACTTGGCATGGCGACCAAAATTATTGCAGGTTGGAGCACTGCAGTTAAGTAGTTCATGACACACCTTTGCCTTTTCAGCCCTTTTATATAACTTGCTTCCTTTTACTGGATAGTAGTATTCATTTTCATTCACAAACTTAATGAGAGCGCAATCCTCTTCAATGGTATAGCTCTGTCTTTCTTTAATCCCTCTAAAAAAAGTAGATAATTGTATAAATTAAAAATTGTATCGCTAAATAGAGGTTGGGTGCCTGAGATGCATGTATCCAAGAGTTTCCACTATAGGCAACCAGCTTCTGGATGGAGACTGCTCCCATAACTGGTACATGTAAATCGTGGAAACAAAGCTTTGAGCTCCCATGAGGAAGGGGACACGGGCACCCATCACACTGAATTAACAATAGCAAGAAGAATGGAAGGGAGGAGGAATGCTTGAAGAAGTGCTTCCATGCAAAACAACGCTCAGTGTTAATGCTACATGTCTCAGTCCAGGAGCACATGGCATCCTGGTGCATGCGCATATCAAAACACCACTGACAACTATGGGAATGCAAGCACTCTTTGTTTTCAACTCCATTAAATTGCACTTAACTGCAATTAATATAGATAAAAGATAAGCCTAATCAGTTGCATTATGCTTAAAATGTAACTATTAAATCCAATTACCTTATTAAGCTTACTGTCTACAAATCAATTTCATTTATTTTTATTTGCCATAAAGATACAAAGAAAATACAATTATGCAAAAAAATCAGAAAAATGCTGACATCAGCATTTTTGTTAGAGATTTTAAGGTAATTCAGGGAATATAACTTGAGAACCGCAAGAGTCATTTATCCCCTGGATCTACTTGAAACATATCTATTTCCTAAGTTTTTTTGTAATTTTCTATGCAAATGTGTTTCAAGTGTTTAAAGTGCCACTGCGACAAAATTTCATATTTCTTTTTCCCACTTTTTTTAAACAGAATAACTTACCATCATGTACGATGCCCTTTCGCCAAAAAATAAAAAAATAAAAAGACTTCCTTCATTAAAATTTCGCCGCTCGAAAAGTGAAATTTTTCGTCTGCCATTACTCGATATTGGTTCCAGTTGAGCCCACTATTTTTGCAGCGGCATCTCTACTTGTGACGTCATATTCCTAACACAAGATTGATTTACCTTTGATCGCCGTTGATATCAGTCGAGTTTTCATCTTAGTATTAGCGAAATCTCTGTCGATTCAGAAGTTCATTTTGGGAAAAGTTTGTCTGGAAGCAGTAGTGAAGGTAAGTGAAGATTTACGTTGATAGTGCCGAGCCAGATATTTGCCACCGAAGAAAAAGCTATAAGCTTACTACAGTATGCTGAACAAATAGCTGTAGAGGAAGAAGAAGAGTCTGAGGACATGCTTTTAAGTCGATTTGCTGACGAGACAGATCTACCAGACTGGTATTTTATTTGGTTTCTTCGTTTCGATTCTTTCTGCTTTTTCAATGCGTCTATTTTTGTAAAAGAGCTACTGAAAATTCCAAGCAGTTTGTTTAGAAGGAAGTTATGTTGGATTCGATCTGTCACCGTTTTTGAAAATGCCTGTTTCGTAGATATTGCACGATTTCAATTTCTGTAATTTGGTCAATTACCAAAAATAAAAAAAAGGTCGAAGTGGTAGTTTTGGTTCTTCAGGTATTTCAAGTTTATTTATACATGTATATATTTTCGGTGTCAACTGTTAACGTTATTTTGAATTTAAGCTTACCCATACATGTACATGTAAGGTTATGGTTATAGGTGCAAGTGTATAAATTGTTCGTCGGAGTTTGTTGTCCAGCATGAAGAATGTAGATGTTGCATGGAGGTTGATAGAGGTCATGAAAAAATGGCAGAAGTTGAAAATGATGATTAGTAAGTTACTTTCGCATCCAGGTTTTCAAAGTGTGTCTGAGTAGCTGGGTTTTGGCTACTGCAGCAATAGGGCTTAAAACGAAAGAAAAAAAGAGTTTACCACATTGGCCACATTGTTCGCTGAAGGCAACACCACAGACACCTGACAGTGGGAAACCCCCAAAATTGGAATTTTAGAGCAGGGTCTGAAATCACCCCTTCCTAGCTGCCAGTGCTGCTAAAAAGTTCACATTGATGATCAGAATTTTACAACTGGCCATCAGTGGGGGGATAACTATATTCAGGACTATGCCATTGTCATATATTTATCTCATTCCCAAATTAATGTTAATTTCGGCCAAAGCAATTACACTGACAGAAAATTCAGACCCCTTTTGCCAATAGCAGACTTTTCATCTTGACTTCCATTACCATAAAGAGGAAAACTGTTGGCGACTGCACATCACTAGCTTCTAATGGAAAGGTTTCATTAAGTTGAAAGCTGTAGCCAAAGTCAAAAAAGTTAATTTTAGACCCTAAACAGCCAAAAATATGTGGTGCAGAATATGTAGGGGTGCTTGCTTACGGCTGCATGTAGTAAAATTCTTCCTTAAAGATCAGCAATGAAATTGGCTTTTATAGACTAGTAATGAACAAATCCTATCAGAACTTCCAACTGGCTAAAGTGCCAGAAATTAAATATATTCCTTGGGAGTGTAGAGCATGCTACTTAGGGTCTCCACAGTACACCACAGCAACTCGATAACGTTAACACTGACTGTGTGACTGATTGTATTCCGAAATATGTAACATTCCGAATATATAATATCCGAAATATCCAACTCATTGATAAAAATGAGAGAATGTCACAGTATTCTCTGTTTTCTGTTTAGTACTCCTGTTTAAAAATACATCTAATTGCAATATCAACAAGGCCTGGATGAATTTAAAGAGAAAAATAAAGGGAAATAAGAATTAAGCAACACTGATAAGGGTTTGCATGGGTAATGGCAAACATGGGAAGTCCTGGAATCATATATCTTCTTTTTTCAGGCCTGGCAAGTCATGGAATTTTTAATGCTCTATAGGTAACACAGTGAGGGATTATTTTAAAGATACTGCCACCCCTCACTTCTTGAATGTTGCAATTAGGTGTATAGTTTTGATTAAAACTTCATTTTCTTAAGCTAGACACCCCTCCCCTCCCTTGTCATTGTTGTTGCATGATAAAATGGCTTAACCTTGCCCCCCTAAAAATCCCAACAATCCACATTACCTGTAAAACTACGCATGTGCCCAGCATAATTATCAAGGTGCACAAGGTGAGGATCAGGAAATTGACGCTTAGGAAATTGAGTTTAAGGACGTTCCCGCAAAAATTTTCTAACATTGATTTTTTTCTGAAAATTTTACCATTGAAAGATGATGAGTTAGTTATGTCAGAAATGTAAAAAAAGTGGGGGGTCACCGACTTCGTTTTGGAGAGAACATGCCCGGAAAAACACCTAATCTGAGTAAATCGGGCTTCGTAAGCGAAGAACACCAAAGTGGCTGCAAGTATCAAAATATTGCAATCAGAGCTTTGAAGGGAAGTGTTCTCTGCCAAATATGGTTTGAATGGACCTATTAAGCGAATTTAGTCAACTGGTGAGGTTCCTCAAAGAACAAGTTTGCATTTAGTGACCATAGTTTCACGCGCCTTGCAGCCTCAAGGTGGCAGGATTCCATGTCCCTTGGATAGAAATCTTTAAATATTTTTTTACTTCCCACATTGATTTTTTGTTCATTTTAGGACAAAGTGGAGATAATTGTAAATAAAATCTGTTTCTGAAAAGAAAAGTTGGGGTCACCGAACATGCAAGATTGTTAAATCCAATCAAAGCTATAGCAATGGCCATCTACCCTATCATTGTTCATTTAGTAATTAGCGCGCGCGCTCGATGCATGATGTGGCATGTGAATTTGCGTGCGCAGTAAGGATGCGCAGAAACAATTAGCGCGAACGTCCTTCAACTCTCATTTTATTCAAACAGATTTCGCAATGGGTACAAAACTGTGGGACATTTGAGCTCATTTTAGGTCAACAGAAACATACACAGCAAAACGCTTTGACGAAAACGAGTTTCGCTCACAACATTGTCTCTATCCAGCGAAAAGAACAGCAATAACCAGATTACATAACGTGAAGGGCGCCTACATTTAAAACCCCATTAAATTACCGAGTGGCCAGCTTCTGGGGATGAAACTTCTGGTGACTGTGAGAAATGTTACAGTTCATTTATGATCTATATGGAAAGTAGATATAGAAACCTGTGTTTGAGAAAAAAAACAATACATTATTTCCGGTTGATTTGAAAATTTTGGAAACCATTGAAAGGCTCTTCGGTAAACCAGAGTTGTACGAGTGTGCCACATGACTGGAATAAACAGAAAGGATAAAAAAATAAAATACAATAGCGAGACGATATGAACAATGCTAAACTTGATGAGTTACTTGAAGATATATTTACAAATCGCAGAGATGTCTGGGACCATATAAGATACTTCTACGAAAAACTGAAAAAAATTCATGGCTGACACAGTAATGAAGCTTAGACAAAATTAAACAAGGCTTACCTTGCGGTGTTGTCGTTTGTTTCCCTGGCTCGATCTTACATATTGTAGGAATTGAGCCAAGAATAAGCCGACAATGACAACCTTCTATATTATTCGCTGGACTGACACCCGCCACAAACTCTCCGCTCAGGTTGAACTTCGCACGGTGAGTGTGCACGAATCTCAATCACTTGTCTCCCTCGCTTTTTAATTGTAGGACTAAAATGAGTAGAAATACCTGCATTCATGTCTGATCTATTGCTGCATCCGTGTACTAACACATCGATCGGGCACGATTTGATTCGAATCGAGCGCTAGATTCACATTGCGAAACCAGTTAACTGTGAACTACATAGAGATGTTATAACAAAATTCGCCATGTGAGCCTAGTTGGTTAGGAGTATGACGTCACCAAGCAGCAAGGCCTTATGGGCTCACAGGAACATGATTTGATAATGGCAGACAAAAAATTCTCGGTAAAACCGTAAAAAAAAAACATCTTCCCGCGCCTTGTTAGACAAAACGGCTTGGACAGGTGAGTAAGTACCACTTAAAGATTCAGAAAATGCAAAAACAGTGAATTCGAAAAATTTCGTCGCAGTGGCACTTTAAAGAGCATATAAAACATTGTTGCTGTTGTTGTTGTTGTTGTTAATTATATCTCAAAAAAATGCGTGGCTAACTCCAGTTTTCATTGTGGATTCCAGTAGCCCTTGATAAGATCTACTTTTTCCACATGGTCCTAATCTGGCAAAAGACCTTTGTACTTAGTAGGCACCGTCCTTTAAGTTCTTTTCAAACTGTCACATACACAGCAAAACTTACGATGGTGGTGAAATTGCCCTATTTGATGATGTAGATTTCCCATTACTTATTGAACTTGTTACATGTGCACTTGCCTCCAAGGACTTCATACTTCAAAACAAAGACACAAATAATCAAATTATTATACAATGTACGCTGAACTCTTGAATTCTTTCTGATTGGCCAATTCAAGCATACATTACATTTTCAAAATCAGCGCCTGTGACGTCATAACTGCAGATTATACAATAATCATGTCAAGGACACAAGCTAAGGTCATGGGTAATCATGTCTATTGTTTGTGCACATTGTGTTACTTTCCGTCATTGAAGAAGCAAAAACATGACTTCCATTTTTTTCTTATTCAGTGTATAATAAAACAATTATTAGATTCAGTTTTTGTAACATCCAGATAATCAAGGTCTTGCCGTAAGGGTTATCAGCCTCAGCCTTCAGCTTCGGCATGATAACCCTTAGCTCAACCCTGATTATTCTGGATATCAACAAAAACCTCATCCAGTAAATGTTGAATACACACCACACTCAAACGTTTTTATGCACACCTAAAAAATATGGTAATGGACTATCAGTATCAAGCTCGCAGGTAAGTGCTGCTGAATGTACATGTAAATAATGTTTTTCTTAAAAGGTTGTAATTTGGGCAGCACAATACCACAGCTACTAGCTAGTTAACAAAAGAAACTGAAAGGCTGACTCCTGCAATATAAATTACTAAAATGTAACCTGAAGAACTACAACATCCATACAAAACAGGCAACTCACCTGTATTTTTCCAAATCTTGTAGTCTATTATGCTTATTGCTATCAAAGATATAGTCAGAACGAAATAGAGCCAGGCAGGTTGTTACCGGGTAACGCAAAGGAGCTTGCAATGCCCTAGAAATACACTTGTAAGTAAGACAATCAGAACAAATTGTGCTTCATAATTAATTTTTTTCAGACCAGACACACACAATCCCTCAAGTATCTCAAAATGGACAGTTTCAAAGTGTGATGTAACAGTTAAAATTGGTGATACGGTGTTTCAGATAACTGAGGGGTCTCGGGTTAATTAAAAACTGACAAGATCAGCTTACACTGATTCTTCCTTAGGTCAAGATGGAGTGCATGATTATTTTTCATTTCTCACACAGGAGTGTCATTTTTCTGCCACATGACAATGCAACAGCACTTTATTGTCACAGTAATTAAAGTGCTGTTTTTTTCACACAAAAAACGAACAAAACTGTTGGCAGGTGTCCGGCAAGAAAGAAAATTAAACTGAATCATGTGACCGAGCATACACTGACATCCCAACTCCTACCCAGGTCCCTATTCATGGAGAGAACTTCGTTTTGCCCCCTGCCTCTTTTGCAAGCTCAGCCAACTCATTTCAAGAATTTGCGGAGGTTTGATTGACTGTGTCGACTTTCCTTGCCCGTCTGCCTAATTTGCTTGATTTACAAGTTTTTTTAAACAAAAACTGAGTGTACTTGCATTGTTCAGCCTCCATACATGTTTTCTAGGAACATGGAAACTTCTCTAAAAACTTGTGAACACAAGTGAAATCTCTGCCAAACCCTGCGTTTTATTATAGTGAATCAATGAAAAAGGTGCAGTCTCCAATTAACGGGGACCTAATTGAGTGAAAACAAGGTGAAAATCCCTGGTTTGGCCCCGGGTTTATCCCCCAATAAGGAGGTCAGGGTTTCAAATAGACAATAGAAGGTTTCACGGTCGCCGGACGTCATCTTGGTAAGTGGGGCTATACACGGACAAATTTACAGTGAACGTATGGAGAAAAGTCCGTGATTTTTGATGCTTGTTTAACTCGAAGAGGTTGATATTCTGAAATTTTCCTGTGAATTGCCAACTTAAGATAATTAGCTAAAAAGAGTTTAACCGATTAAATTTTGAAGGGCAATCGGTTTTCTCGAGAAGCAAGGATCGTCTTTTTAGTTAAACCGGGGGCGCAGCCGGAGGCTGGGGCGGTTTCTCTTGCTCCAGTAGAGGCCTTCGGTTTTTTTTTTTTTTTTTTGTAGTTTTGGGTCAGTTTACTAATCCACAACCTCCTGCCGGATGAATGTCATTTATCAGCCAATTACAGGCCATTGTGCTCAGGTGTTTTCGTCATCTTCCCCCTCAGGATAGTCTTTTCCCAAGTTAGCAAAATTACAATTTATGAAGAAAAATGGCCACCGCACGGGAAAGTGGTTAATTTGGTCCAACTTGGGCCAAAAGTTCCTGTCGCAGATGGGACGTCAGGGATCACTTTTGCAAGGATAAAGAATTCGAATTTGGGGGGGGACCAGCTGCTGGACGTACTGCGGCCTGAGATTTTTCCAGAGTTAAGCTGTATTTTCGTTTTGGCGAGCGAAACGGAAGATTTTGTCATCTGGAATTTTTGTTTCTGGTTCACTTTCAAAGGAAATATTCAATGCGCTAAAAAAAGGATTACTTTGGCCATGCAATGCGCTAGACGGTGATACATAACATCGTGTTTACTTCGGCAGAAGCAATGGTGGAATTTTTCCGGGGAAAATAGTTAAACACCTATAGCGTCTTGTCAAACAAAAACCCTTTTAACGTAT
>JAHPZR010033465.1:0-17445 GCA_019787425.1 Platygyra sinensis | reverse complement strand
TACTAAACTGGCAAACAGAATGGGTAGTAGTTTTAACATCATCGAAATCCGTCATTCCTGTCTTCACAATTCACTGTCTAATCATTAGATGCTGTGTCATCATGATTTCTATTCTGCTCCAGTTTACCACATTATTTGCATGCTACCGTGTATTGTGCCCGTCCTATAAAGACTGTTGTCTTCACTTCTTGAGTTCATTCTGAAGCGTTCACTGAGGTTTGAAAGTCTTCGTCCAGTTGTGGTTCAAGGATAGCACTGTGTCATCTAGTCTCATCTCCACAATTTTTCTTGTGCAATGGTGTTCCATCATCCACTTTGTGAAACGTAATCCGAGACCTGCATTTTGCCATTCAGTTGAAGAGCTGTTCAGTGCCGCCGCAACTGGTAACTCCATTGTTTCTTTCACGTATCACCAACGATTCCTTCAGATGCATTGGTTTCTGACCAATAGAGATTCCTTCAGAGATTCTTCTGACGCCTTGTTGTTTTCATCACGTTTAGGTCGTGCAGGAAAATACTGTAATCAGGTGCAAGTGTCACGGAGTGACGAGTTCTTGTGAAATGAAGACGTGCTGGAAAGAGCTCGTCAAGTTTTCTAAGATTGGAGATATTCTCAAGACGAAGTATGATGCGGCGAGCAGAGTTAGATACGACAGAAGAACTGGACGGATTATGAAAACAACTAGAACAGAGAACGGCTACACGAGGGTCGGTAAGCGCAGAAGCACCTTGAGCAGACCAACCACGGGAAATCTGGTATTCGTGGAACGCTCACCAGACTACTGCGAGCAAAGCAAAGAAGATAAAACATTAGGAACCATTGGCAGAGAATGTAAAACTGACATCGAGGGTCACGGCAGTTGTACTGAACTGTGCTGCAGTCGAGGATTCCGTCGAGATGTGTCTATTGTCCAGCAAAGGTGCCAGTGTAAATTTCAATGGTGCTGTTACGTCAAGTGCAAGACGTGTGACAGTGAACAAGTCAAAAACGTGTGCCTCTAAGTACGTCTAATATTTACCAAGCGAATGCAAGACTTATTTTATCTTACAAGAAGAAGGAAGCTACTGTTTGTGTGCTGACATTGAATCCAGATATACAAAGTTTATCTATCGTGGTTACGCCTGACAGAGAAAGTTGATTTTCAACTTAGTAGAGCGAAACTTGACATTTAAGAGCAATGAGAAAGGAACTACGTGACGTTTGACTTTTCTAGAGAAATTTGCCTTTTTGATATCTGCGACTGCTCGATCATAAGTTCTAAGAAGTGATACGGAAGATCTCTATAAATACCCTTTCTGTGTATATATATTATATGGCCAGTGAAAGATACACACCATCGCAGAAATATCTCTTTTACAATATATAGTGTTCGAGAATTCTTAACTGGTACATAACATCTTGAATTGTGTGGAAGGTATTCTTTCAAGATTTCAAATAAGCGTGTCACCTAATGTATGAAGCTTCAAGATAAACGTTTTTGATATAGTTTACATATAGTTTGTAAAACACAGAATTTGCCATTTATAATATGAAGACATATACCATGCCAACTCTCCATAGAAATATCTGTAATTTTCATACTATTTACCCTTTAGCTCTTATTAACCCAGCACTAGGTCGGTATGGGAGAATCTTGACCGAGGTCGTGAGTACAGACCGAAGGCAGTGAAGTCTACTCACGATCTCGTTAATAAGATGTTTATTATATGGCAAACAAGAACAATATAATTCGTTTAATGTAAACGCTTTGTACTTATCGCGAACGGCAATGGACTGAATTTAATTTTGCCGATGTTTACCCGTCCTCTTTACTTTTTTAACCATCAGGGTTTTTTGGCACTTCCATAAATAAATATTGTTTGATGAAGATAGGCAGTGATTTTGCATTTTAGGCCCCGTTTACACGGGTCCGGACAAATTTTTGCACGGACGAATTTTGTTCCTGGACCGCCTGTTTACATGGATCCGTGCCGGATCCGTGCAAATTCTGTTCCAGTGGTGTTTACACGGATCCGTGCAAATTTTAGACCAGATGCGGCATTTGATTCCAGGCCACAACCTCGCTATGTGTGCAAAAAGTTGCACGGTTCGGGTGTTTACACGAGTCCGTACAAATATGGAACCGGGCCGGTCAAAAAGCGGACCTGCTTTTTTCAGGTCCCAAACTTGCACACTTAGCCGTTCAAAAATTCGTCCAGTTCCGCCGGTCCCGTGTAAACGCAAGGTGGAACCGTGCAAGTTTTTGTCCGTGCAAAAATTTGTCCGGACCCGTGTAAACGGGGCCTTAGTTTGCAACTTTTTCACGGCAAAACATTACCCGGATCTAGATGCTAGTCTAGATGGGAAAATCTAGACAGCTTTCACTATTGACCAGTTTCAGCCAATCAAATTCGTGTATTGGGTAGTTCCCAGTCCTTGTGAGACTGGGCCATAAAATAAATACAAACATTAGCCTCAAAAGTACAGCAGATCTGTGAAACTTTCACTTCACTTCTTTCTACTGGAAATGTTTAAAAAAAGCGGAACGTCCGCGGTATAACTGGCCAAACATTTTAGAGTTGTTTAACCTCTTAGTATTCCAAAACTAAGACGACTTTTTATCAATTTTTTTTGATAAAAATAAAAATAAATGTGAACTTTAAAAATTGAGAACTAATGAAAAATTAAACAGCATTGTCGTCTAACCGTCACATCAATCCGTAAACATATTCAGGAGCTTTTTAGTGTAATGGTTTGAAAGTTGCGTTGTTTTTCGAAATTAATACTGTAGCTAATGTATACTAGTAGCTGAAAATTGTAGACAAGTGAGGTTTACCAGCCTTCACGCATAAAGGGCTTCTCATCGTCAGAGACCATTTTGGCCGGGATCGATAAGAGCGATTGTGTTTCTTGCTTACAAGTCCTTATAATGAATCCCAAAAGGAAACCGTCCAG
The DNA here is from genome assembly GCA_019787425.1 of Platygyra sinensis. Taxonomy (NCBI): domain Eukaryota; kingdom Metazoa; phylum Cnidaria; class Anthozoa; order Scleractinia; family Merulinidae; genus Platygyra; species Platygyra sinensis. The sequence goes on along the minus strand of JAHPZR010033465.1, from coordinate 14,510 downwards.
GTTCAGTCACACTTATCTCTGTTGTCAACGTTTTTGAGTTAAATATGTTTAGTTCGTGCAAAAGGGACAGTACACCCTGAGGCTTGTTATTGAAACCTTTTAATCGGCCACGCGATACCGGTCGCACCAGTGAAGTAAAAAACTCAGTCGCAAAAATCTAAACGCGGGATCGATAGAAAAAAAGGAATGATGGAAACTTTCATCTGACTAAAATCTCTTAATTAACAATGTTTATTCACACAAAAATTTCCAATCACCTTTAGCTAAATACAGCTTGCCATGTTTCAGCAACTTAGAATTGGTGAGACAAATTTCTTCCACCAGTGTATTTCAAAGACAAGTTCATTTCATGACACTAAATGAGATTTAAGATATTAGATTCCAAACTTGAAGTTCCACTGCTTGAAGCTTGACCAGATAGTAAACCAGAGCAATGATGGACTGAGTGGGTTTTTGAATCCCTCAATGAAGTTTAACGCTCGAACAGTTTTTGTTTTTGTTTTTCTTGTTTCTAGGTAAGAAAATCTAGTTAGGGAAACCTATTCTAATTGAAATATGAACGTTGTTACAAAATATAAAGATGATCTTTTCATCGTGTGATACCTGATCGTTGTGTTACGAGAAAATAAATAAAGTAATCTTTCTGCATATCGGTGTTTTCCCTGTGTGTACAGCTCGACGCTCTGTATAAGACTTGTTCTGTTTGCTCACTATTAAAGTCTCAGAAAGATTGATCGTTGTTCAGCACAACATAACGTAGATCATGGAAGCAACCACTCCTGGTCCCTATTAACTTGGCAAATGATCAGCTCATAACAAGTCTCTTTGCATCTCAGTAAATGCATCAATCCAGCATGTGGAATTTTTTGGGTTGAACTCATTTCAGGGACTCAGATGTTTCTTTGAGCGGTGGGCAACAGCCCTCACGTACTGCCTTTATGAACCGACTCATCAGTCATTTTTAAAATGCATCATCTCACCCGCAACTGCCGTTCTTGTCTATTCAGCCGCGTAAGTCCTTTTAGATAAATTCAAATTCTCCCTACCTCTGCCACGACGAGATCAAAGCTACATAGGGCGCCCGTGCCTTATTAATAATATGGACCTTAAGTTGACGATCTCGAATTGGCCAATCGTAGTGCGCAAGTCCTTGAATATTTCTTATTTCATAGGAGTACTTTTTTAGGAACACTCGAGAAGTATATGTAAAGCGTGTCCTGTGTAACTTAGCAATGCAACATTTGTTAAGCTTGTTACACAATTTCTCCGAAATTGTCCCAATATGCGATTTAACGTATATGATAACATGATAACAATATTCATGGTCCCTTACCTCCGAGCTAGCCAATCAGCGCGCGCGAAAAGTACTATTCACTTGTGTGGTATATACTAATATATAAAATAAAGTAACACATTCAGTTTATCTGCACGAGTTCACTAACAATGAACGAGAAATTTCAAAGCCGAGTACGGTGTTAAAAATTTCGAGGTCATTGTCAGGTCAGGTCAGGTGACCTGAGGAGGCAGAGTGGCCGAGTGGTTAGAGCGCTAGATTTGAAATCCGTAGGTCGCTGGTTAAAATCCCGTTCTAACCACTAGCTGATGTTGTTCTCGGTAGCCCCGAGTTCAACTTCTCGGCTGCTCTTGTAAATAGCTAACTGGTCTGCCTCCCGCCAGTTGGGATTCTTAATAGTTTATGTTATATTTACAATGTTTGGTTATTTATTTACAGTGTCCCCAATTAGCACAACAGTACTAAATACATTAGCCACTTATATAAAGTTATCATTATTATTATCATCATCATCATCATCATCATCATCATCATCATCATCATCATTATTAGTATTATTACCGTTGTTGTTGTTGTTGTTGTTGTTGTTGTTGTTGTTAGTGAACGAGTACAGGTAAATCCCAAAAAAAACGAGCAATGAGTGGTTAATATTTTTAGTATTTAAATTGAATACACTGCAAAAAAAACATCGTCAAACTTTGAGTCAGCCGATTTTGAGAAGTTGAAGTATGTGCGATCAGCGGTAGGAGTTGCCGAATTGTGAGTGTGCATGCTCTGGACGTCAGCACTTGCACCTAAGCGTCAAAGAAGATAACTTCACAAAGGAAAAGTACATAAATACTTGCTAAGACAGATTTGAGCTTAAGGCATCAACCGCATTAACTGAAATCTTGCCAGATGTGCAACCATTGCCAATGGATTTAACAACGAAAACCACCACCGTGCGAGTTAAACCCAGAAAAAAAGTAGTGGCATGCTAGAGCTTTTGTGAAAGATCACTCAAGTCAAAACAAATTACAGATATCTCTTTTCTATTCTCACACTGTTAAACTATTTAACATGCAGCACAACTGAACAGCTTCTTCCATTAGCAACCGAAGATGACATAATCGATGTCCTACTCGATGCTAAAAATGTTCAGTTGAGAGAAAAGGTCGATAGCGCTGCATTTGATATCATCGCTGAATAGTTTTGTTCCTCTCATGGTCAACGTTGCAAGATAATATTAAAAAAGAATAGTGCGATGCGTAATTGTCATCTTTGCTTACTAGAAGTAGTTGTTAACTAAGAAAATTCAGGGCCTCGCTAAAATTTATCAGTTATCGCTGATCATGTGAACACAGCTGATTACAATAGCGTCCGGCAAAACTGAATTAAAGAGACTTTCTTCATTCAAGAGCTTAAGCCTTCCCTTAATGTCATTGTCCGTAGCGGGAAGTTGTTGCTTTATCAGCTGTTATTCCTCATAATGTCTAGACATTTTAATGTACTGCTGCAGATGATTTTTCTCAGTCTAGGTTCCAGACCTCTCCTTTTACGACATATATATAGTTTTCAAAAATTGTAATGGTCACCTTTGAAAAAGTATGTAGACTAGCATACGAAACGTCAAGTTTTATATTAAAATGCGTTAGAATCCCGCCCAAGCCCGAATATTTTTTCTTAGGCTTAAATTTCACAGCTGCTTACGTTCTATATATAACTGCGATAATCAATTTTGTCTTTATATCTTTCTAGATTTCCGCAGTTCGAATATATGATGTTTCATGTATTCATTAGCAGATTCGTTTTACGATGTTCCCTGTTAGCTTTATTAGTCCATTTGACACTTGTTTCGTCACTTTCATCATCATTGTCATCATGACATTGTATCAGCGTCATTGTCCTCATCTTTATCAACATTATTATATTATTATTATTATTATTATTATTATTATTATTATTATTATTATTATTACTATTATCATTATTATTGTTATTATTATTACTTATTATTATTATTATTATTGTTATTATTATTATTATTGTCATTGTCATTTTCATTATCATTGCCTTTACCATCATCATGATCATGATCATCATTATCATATTATATTATTATTATTATTATTATTATTATTATATTATTATTATTAAAATTAATGTCCTTTTTTGTCTTTATAACTTTGAATATCATTTCTAGCATTTTAGTAGATCATATGTTGTGAATTTAAGATTTTTTGAGAATTTGTTAATATAATGATAATAATAATGAATAATGTGTTGCTGCCGCTTTTAATTTCTTTGTTTATTAAAAGAGTAATAATAATAATAATAATAATGATGATGATGATAATAAAGGCTAAAAGAACATATGAGTAATTATTACTATTATTATAAATTTTAAAACAGTAAGAACAACAAGTTATCAATCGTTTACTAAAAAACCTGTGTTTTCATTTAAGTCTACTAAGAAACAGTATAACTATTTAAAAAAATTACAATTCCCGTATAAAAATTATTATTCATTTTCATTCATAGTTATTGTTCATTATAGAAGTCAAACGTTCAACGCGCCACACGAATCGTAATGTACATTTTAACGGTAAGGCGATGACGAAAAGCGGTTGCTACAAACAAAATAAAATAAATAACAAGTCAAGAACGAAAACAACGATAGAAAACAGAAATGACGAGCCAAAGGTAAACGATACTTACAAACGTTGTATGACTAGGAAGATGGAAAGAACGCAGTGAGAACGATAAAATGGACCTTCAACGATCAACATGGAAATGGAATTGTACAAATGCACTAGAACCTACGCATACAAAGGGGGTCTAAACAAAAAGAAATTATGCGAAAAAACTTAACAGAATATTAATTCGGTGAAAGCGAGCTAACGAAAAGAATGCGAAAATGACAGGAAAAAATGCGCGTGCAAACGAAAATAAACAAAGAAATTAAAAGCGGCAGCAACACATTATTCATTATTATTATCATTATATTAACAAATTCTTAAACAATCTTAAATTCACAACATATGATCTACCAAAATGCTAGAAATGATATTCAAAGTTATTATCCGTATAAATATATAAAAATAAACGAAAAAACTTCATTTTTATAGCATAAATTTTATTATTATCATCATTATCATTGTTGTATCATCATCATCATTGTTACATGTATGTGTGTCAGCTACTTGTCTGGTAATAATAACCAACTTATTTTTCTGGCACTCTTTTTGCCATGTCATAAATGTGGTATTTTATTTACTTTTCATCCAGGTTGTTAGTGAGGAAGCACGTGTCTTTTGCAAGTGTCATGGCCTCTCTGGATCGTGCAACATTAAAACTTGTCAGAGACACATTGCCGAGTTCCGAGTGATCGGCGACTTGCTACACAAGAAATATGACAATGCTCTTCGAGTTAAAATGGAGAAGAAAAATGCGATGGATATTCTTCATGTTATGAAGAGAAAACAAAAAGGTGGAAATCGTCGAGAAAGCGCCAAATTAAGAAGCACTAATAAACAACCACCAAGCGATGCCCTGGTTTTCTTGAAGGACTCTCCTAACTACTGTGTCAGAAGCGGAAAGCACGAATTTCCAGGTACTGTAGGACGAACCTGCCGCGTTGAATCGTATGGCACGGATAGTTGCAACGACCTGTGCTGTGGTCGGGGATATAGGTCCGTAAGTGTCACTACAACGCAGAGATGCAGATGTAAATTTCATTGGTGCTGTGAGATACGATGCCACAAATGCACAAAAGAGGAGATACGACACATGTGCAGGTGAATACGATTTACGTGGCCACGTAATGGAAAGGCAAATCCTGAAGATGGCGAGTGGTATGAACACAAATGAACTTACAATGCGAAGCACAGGTGCATGTTTCTTCAATTTTAGACAGCTGCAGAAATCCAATGAAACCGAACTTGTCAAGTGTGTTAGTGTACAGGCATTTTATCAGTTTAGCGGCTGTAAAGGCAACCTGACTCCTAGACAAGTGGAAAACATTATAGTTTCGGTATTATTCACAACGTGCAAGCCTTACTTCAAGGCTTTACATGAATGTGCTGAACAACGCAAATGTCACATTCAAATTATTATTAAATTTGTCTTGTTATATCTGTGTATTGGCTTTCATTCAGTAATGTTTATTACTCGAATGATGAACTAATGAAGGGTTACAAAAAAAGATTAGTTTATCGTTAACAAGTTCCTTTGCAGCACTGTAGTATTATAGTTCCAGTCTATTCCAGTCTAATTCTAAGTGACTCCATATAGCAGGAATCACTTGCATGAGCCTTTTAAATAGTCTATGATGCTGTAGGTGTGATCTTTTTCGCTTTATATGTTTGCTCTCGGAATCAATTAGAGTGAGTTGCTAAAATCCCATTATAGGACTGAGGATTTTACTTCATTGCACTGGCTGAGAACAGGAAAGTTTATCATTTAATTTTGAATTTTCACTCTACGCTAGGGCCCGAGCTAGTAACAGAAAAACCGAAAAACCATAAATTTATTTATTTTTTCAAGCTTGTGAAGAGACCATGGTTTAACAAAAATAATAAAATCAATATAAAAGAAGCGGTCTTTTTTCAGTTATTACCCGGTAAGAATTTTAGTCAGGCTACAGGCGTGGTGTAAAAAGGCGAACGTGTTCGTACATGATTTTCTCAGTCAAATAATAAATAAGGTACCCCTCACATTTGGTCGAAGAAATTTGAAAACATTTTAAAAACGGAGCTGTTCGAACACAATGGCGTCACGATATCTTGTTATTTTCCTGACCAATGTTTTCTCGAACACAAATCAAAATGATTGTTACATTTTTAAATTCCTCCGACGTGTGGACAAAAAAATATTTCATGCGTTGTCAGAGTAAAACCTCCGTTTTCAAATTCCTTTGGGCGTGATTTGGACGAGGCCTAATTGTATATAAGCTTAATTTCCTCTACCCGTGGTATTTGAAAACTTTCGAATTGTACATGTCGAAAGACTGTTGTAATTTTGAGCTAGACGCATACTATCTTGATCTTCCGCCAAATTCTCAGAGCTGCATTGAAAGAAATGTGTGCTAGACAGATGGGAGATAAGGTTTGACTTCCAATAATTCGTTCTGTTTTTGGTTTCTAACGCTCTTAGCTCTTATTTTGGCACTTATATTTATTATTTGTATTTTCCACGTATTCTTGTAAGCCTATTTAAGATGCTCTCGTTGCAAACTACTTTTTGGTTTATTGTTTACTCGCTTATGCAAATAATAAAAACTGTACGAGGACCCCAAAACAGTCCTTCCCTACAAACCATGAAACCAGCACTGTTTGTCCGTTTTCAGTTCATTTAAGCAGAATGAAAAGGGAAAGGGAGTGTATCAATTCGGTGTTCTTGACAAAATAAAAGAGATTTCAAGCAGACCTACGAATTCACCCTGATTAACATCTTGGTTACCCTGCGAGCAGAGGTCCCTTCGATCTTTCTAGAAAGATCGAAGGGACCTCTGCTCGTAGGGTACACCTTGGTATAACCTCAAGAGAAATCAACATTTAGCTGAAACGAATTAACGTCAAGGTCGATAGATTATTCACTATGTTAGTTAGCACACACACCCCGGCATCACTGAACGGAGTTAGCATCAAGTGGCGCTGAATTTTTCGCTTCGGACTTTCTCAAGAAACCAATTAATTAAGAAATGGATTTTAACCAAAGCCTCACCTTTTGCCATAAAATTGAAATTTACCCAGGTGGCAAAGAACAGCAAAACTGAAAGGGAAGAGCAGGGTCGAGCCTTCATTTCAAAACACCTCATCTTTTATCCGCCATGCACGCAACAATAACTAAGGTAACACGATCGCCTTTACGCCTATATTTCGTGAGAAAGTTGTCGGCTTTAATTGGTTGAATTAACTGGGATCAGTTGAGGTCAATGAGGTGATAAAAGTGGGCGGTATTCAAAATACCCAAGTTCTCTGGCAGGCGGTATTTCTCGCGGCTCCGCCACCAAAACTTTACTTCGCGCGCGCCTACAATACTGCCAGCTACGGAGGCTACCGCAAACAAAGAAAAGTGAATTTTGTTCAAAACTGATGATCCGAACATTGTCAATTGCTTTTCTCGCTTTTTGATTGGCTACTGGAAAAAGTGAGTAAAAACACATTTGTTAAAACGTTGACGGTTTGAAAGCTCAAAGTTGAACTGAATGAATAAAACTTTTATCCATCTGCGCGCGCGAAAAATTAGACAGTTATTGTAAATTGGCCTTTGAAGTTGTGTACACGTGAATGGCAGTTTCCTTCAAAACTTCCGAACTTTTATAATATAAGAAATCGCAAATGCCTTCCTTTTAGTCTTCTCAGGAATTTTATTATCCATATTTATTTTAATGTCTTTCAAAACTTCGTTGAAACTAGGAAACTTTGACATTTTGTCTACCACTTCAAGCCACTGCACACGAATTAAACAATAGAGTGTCAGGAGCTCCTGAGAGTGTTCATGTCGAGGATTTATCACATTTGCCTTTGAAGCTTCGCTTATCGATCAGGCAAAAATTTGTTTTGAGAACATCAAATATCCAAGGGGCAACTATCAGAACGATAGTTCCGAGACATAAACGCTCTACTGTCTTTATTGTTCACCAGTAATGTTTCTTCCGCGCGCCTGTTCAAAAATCTTAATGAGTTTTTCTCTTTCTTTAGATGAAAGCCATTAACTTAAGACAGAAAAGAGCCCGCTTGTTTACAGAAATATTTTTACGAACGAGTGTTCTCCATCTGGGAATTTTTCTCGGACGGGCACTATTTAAACAATAGACCGATAGTTCCGAGACATAAACACTCTATTGTCTTTATTGTTCACCACCAAATTTTCTTCCTCACGCTAGTTCAAAAATCAATTAGACTTCAATTGAATTATTTTCAAGATTTCGAGACGAAAGCCGTGATAAAATTTGAAAACTGAAAACAGACAAAAATCTTAATACAATTTTAGTTATTTATTTTCTACGAAACCCGCTTGTTTACAGCAAAATTTTCACGGACGACTACTATCCATCCGGGTATTTTCGGCGGACGGGCACTATGGGCTGATAGTGGCCCTCCGCGGATGAACATTATCGCGTCAAGTGGTCAATGTAAGCCAATAAGAATCGGAGAAAATTTAGTGGTGAACTATAAGGGCTGATAGTGTCTTTCCGCAGATGAACACTATCGCGTCACGTGATCAGTTTAAACCAATAAAAATCGAAGAAAATTTAGTGGTGAACCATAACGCGTGATAGTTGATGAGGGCGCAGCCGGGTCAACTATTACGTATAGAAATCGAGAGCGAATAATCTAACCGTTTCAGTATAAATTTACTAGTCGTTCAAAACTTTATCTTAATCCTCTGACACTTCGAAAACGCCAAGAAGCGGCCGTTATTTTGTTAACAAGTGCACACTGCTACGCTACTCACTATCTATCACAGAGTACATAGATATTGAGTAGCGCAGCCAATCAGAGAAGGGCATTCGTGGTAGAACGCTAGTAGGTTTAAACTAATGTTTAAATCAGTAGATACTGAGTAGTGTAGCCAATTAGAGAACAGCATTCGTGAGAGAATATAAATTAATATTTACTAACAGCGATTATAGTTCGTCACTAAATTTTTTCCGATTCTTATTGGCTTGAATTCATCACGTGACGCGATAGTGTTTGTCCGCGGAGAGACACTTTCAGCCCATAGTGCCAGTCCGCGGAAAATGCCCGGAGAGATAGTAGTCGTCCATGAAAATTTTCCTGTAAACAAGCGGGCTTATAGAAAATAAACAATTGAAATTTTATTAAGTGGGTTTTGTCTGTTTTCTTTTACAAATTTTAGTTTTGACTTAAACGGCTTTCATCTAAAAGTGTTGAAAATAATTCAATATGATTTTTGAACTGGCACGCGGAAGAAAATTTAATGGTGAACAATAATAACAATAAAGTGTTTATGTCTCGGAACTTTCGGTCTGATACTTGCCCCTTGGAAATTTGATGTTCTTAAAACTAGCATTTTTGTTGTAAGAACATCAAATTTCCGCGGGGCGACTATCAGCCAATAGTTCCTCGACAGGAACACTCTATTGTTTAAATAGGAAGCGATGAGAGAACCAATCAGATTCGAGGATTTCAAACACAGTAGAACACAAGTGAGTGGGTAGTTAAGTATATTATTCCTAAAACTATACATGTGATTTAATTCCCAAATCTTAACTATCCCTAATGCCTTCTGTTTGATGTTTAGAAATCTGTAAGCTGGAGGAATTAATTCCCAAATCTGTTGAATAGACCTATATGACATTAAAAAACCTCTCCTCTATATTTTTGCGATAGTAGTAAGTTTGCTAGTCAGTAGATTTCACACTTCAACACAGTTGTACAAGGCAGGGCCGTAACCAGGAAATAATTATACCGGAGAGGCAATGTTCATTTTTAAATTCCCTTCCTAGGTATATAAGGTGTTTATGATGACTTTAAATAACAAAAAGGAAATAAAAATGTCTGGGGCGTACCTCGGATTGCCTGTTGCTAGCTACGAACTTGCAAGGAAAGTTAAGACTATAAAGTAATCAATAAATCAAGACTACCATGCTAAATAAGCGCTATACAATATCTACAAGAACTGAAATGCCATTAAACGTACTTTATGCAACAAGTGTATTAATGTTAAACTCGAGCCTTAAGAACCCAAAACATTCTAGATAGAAACATTAACTGACATCAATGTCTTGCTTAAAATACGGGTTTTCTTTCTTTCATTTTGTGTTTCTTTTTCAACTGTTTTTCTTCTCTGCAACTGCTAATAAAACTATTAAGACTCATCTACTGTTAAGAGCTCTTTCGCTCGCTGGTCTTGAGAAGAAATCTCTCAAAGGAAAGAGATTTTATAACTATAGGAAAGTGACCAAAAAGTAGTTTGCAACGAGAGCATCTTAAATAGGCTTACAAGAATACGTGGAAAATACAAATAATAAATATAAGTGCCAAAATAAGAGCTAAGAGCGTTAGAAACCAAAAACAGAACGAATTATTGGAAGTCAAACCTTATCTCCCATCTGTCTAGCACACATTTCTTTCAATGCAGCTCTGAGAATTTGGCGGAAGATCAAGATAGTATGCGTCTAGCTCAAAATTACAACAGTCTTTCGACATGTACAATTCGAAAGTTTTCAAATACCACGGGTAGAGGAAATTAAGCTTATATACAATTAGGCCTCGTCCAAATCACGCCCAAAGGAATTTGAAAACGGAGGTTTTACTCTGACAACGCATGAAATATTTTTTTGTCCACACGTCGGAGGAATTTAAAAATGTAACAATCATTTTGATTTGTGTTCGAGAAAACATTGGTCAGGAAAATAACAAGATATCGTGACGCCATTGTGTTCGAACAGCTCCGTTTTTAAAATGTTTTCAAATTTCTTCGACCAAATGTGAGGGGTACCTTATTTATTATTTGACTGAGAAAATCATGTACGAACACGTTCGCCTTTTTACACCACGCCTGTAGCCTGACTAAAATTCTTACCGGGTAATAACTGAAAAAAGACCGCTTCTTTTATATTGATTTTATTATTTTTGTTAAACCATGGTCTCTTCACAAGCTTGAAAAAATAAATAAATTTATGGTTTTTCGGTTTTTCTGTTACTAGCTCGGGCCCTAGCGTAGAGTGAAAATTCAAAATTAAATGATAAACTTTCCTGTTCTCAGCCAGTGCAATGAAGTAAAATCCTCAGTCCTATAATGGGATTTTAGCAACTCACTCTAATTGATTCCGAGAGCAAACATATAAAGCGAAAAAGATCACACCTACAGCATCATAGACTATTTAAAAGGCTCATGCAAGTGATTCCTGCTATATGGAGTCACTTAGAATTAGACTGGAATAGACTGGAACTATAATACTACAGTGCTGCAAAGGAACTTGTTAACGATAAACTAATCTTTTTTTGTAACCCTTCATTAGTTCATCATTCGAGTAATAAACATTACTGAATGAAAGCCAATACACAGATATAACAAGACAAATTTAATAATAATTTGAATGTGACATTTGCGTTGTTCAGCACATTCATGTAAAGCCTTGAAGTAAGGCTTGCACGTTGTGAATAATACCGAAACTATAATGTTTTCCACTTGTCTAGGAGTCAGGTTGCCTTTACAGCCGCTAAACTGATAAAATGCCTGTACACTAACACACTTGACAAGTTCGGTTTCATTGGATTTCTGCAGCTGTCTAAAATTGAAGAAACATGCACCTGTGCTTCGCATTGTAAGTTCATTTGTGTTCATACCACTCGCCATCTTCAGGATTTGCCTTTCCATTACGTGGCCACGTAAATCGTATTCACCTGCACATGTGTCGTATCTCCTCTTTTGTGCATTTGTGGCATCGTATCTCACAGCACCAATGAAATTTACATCTGCATCTCTGCGTTGTAGTGACACTTACGGACCTATATCCCCGACCACAGCACAGGTCGTTGCAACTATCCGTGCCATACGATTCAACGCGGCAGGTTCGTCCTACAGTACCTGGAAATTCGTGCTTTCCGCTTCTGACACAGTAGTTAGGAGAGTCCTTCAAGAAAACCAGGGCATCGCTTGGTGGTTGTTTATTAGTGCTTCTTAATTTGGCGCTTTCTCGACGATTTCCACCTTTTTGTTTTCTCTTCATAACATGAAGAATATCCATCGCATTTTTCTTCTCCATTTTAACTCGAAGAGCATTGTCATATTTCTTGTGTAGCAAGTCGCCGATCACTCGGAACTCGGCAATGTGTCTCTGACAAGTTTTAATGTTGCACGATCCAGAGAGGCCATGACACTTGCAAAAGACACGTGCTTCCTCACTAACAACCTGGATGAAAAGTAAATAAAAATACCACATTTATGACATGGCAAAAAGAGTGCCAGAAAAATAAGTTGGTTATTATTACCAGACAAGTAGCTGACACACATACATGTAACAATGATGATGATGATACAACAATGATAATGATGATAATAATAAAATTTATGCTATAAAAATGAAGTTTTTTCGTTTATTTTTATATATTTATACGGATAATAACTTTGAATATCATTTCTAGCATTTTGGTAGATCATATGTTGTGAATTTAAGATTGTTTAAGAATTTGTTAATATAATGATAATAATAATGAATAATGTGTTGCTGCCGCTTTTAATTTCTTTGTTTATTTTCGTTTGCACGCGCATTTTTTCCTGTCATTTTCGCATTCTTTTCGTTAGCTCGCTTTCACCGAATTAATATTCTGTTAAGTTTTTTCGCATAATTTCTTTTTGTTTAGACCCCCTTTGTATGCGTAGGTTCTAGTGCATTTGTACAATTCCATTTCCATGTTGATCGTTGAAGGTCCATTTTATCGTTCTCACTGCGTTCTTTCCATCTTCCTAGTCATACAACGTTTGTAAGTATCGTTTACCTTTGGCTCGTCATTTCTGTTTTCTATCGTTGTTTTCGTTCTTGACTTGTTATTTATTTTATTTTGTTTGTAGCAACCGCTTTTCGTCATCGCCTTACCGTTAAAATGTACATTACGATTCGTGTGGCGCGTTGAACGTTTGACTTCTATAATGAACAATAACTATGAATGAAAATGAATAATAATTTTTATACGGGAATTGTAATTTTTTTAAATAGTTATACTGTTTCTTAGTAGACTTAAATGAAAACACAGGTTTTTTAGTAAACGATTGATAACTTGTTGTTCTTACTGTTTTAAAATTTATAATAATAGTAATAATTACTCATATGTTCTTTTAGCCTTTATTATCATCATCATCATTATTATTATTATTATTATTACTCTTTTAATAAACAAAGAAATTAAAAGCGGCAGCAACACATTATTCATTATTATTATCATTATATTAACAAATTCTCAAAAAATCTTAAATTCACAACATATGATCTACTAAATGCTAGAAATGATATTCAAAGTTATAAAGACAAAAAAGGACATTAATTTTAAATAATAATAATAATAAAAATAATAATAATATAATAATAATATAATATAAGATAATGATGATCATGATCATGATGATGGTAAAGGCAATGAATAATGAAAGATGACTAATGACAATAATAATAAGAATAACCATAATAATAAATAATAATAAGTAATAATAATAACAATTAATAATGATAATAGTAATCAATAATAATATATAATAATAATAATACTAATAATAATAATAATAATAATACTAATGTTGCATAAAGATGAGGGACAATGACGCATGATACAATGGTCCTGATGACAAGGATTGATGAAAGTGACGGAAACAAGTGTCAAATGGGACTAATAAAAGCGAACAGGGAACATGCGTAAAACGAATCGCTAATGAATACATGAAACATCATATATTCGAACTGCGGAAAAATCTAGAAAGATATAAAGACAAAATTTGATTATCCGCAGTGAGATTATAGGAACGTAAGCAGCTTGTGAAATTTAAGCCAAGAAAAATATTCGGGCTTGTGGGCGGGATTCTAAACGCATTTTTAATATACAACTTGACGTTTTTCGTATGCAATAGTCGACATACTTTTTCAAAGGTGACCCATTACAATTTTGAAAAATATATAATATGTCGTAAAAGGAGAGGTCTGGAAACCTAGACTGAGAAAAATCATCTGCAGCAGTTACATTAAAATGTCTAGACATTATGAGGAATAACAGCTGATAAGCAACAACTTCCCGCTACGGACAATGACATTAAGGAAGGCTTAAGCTCTTGAATGAAGAAAGTCTCTTTAATTCAGTTGTTGCCGGACGCTATTGTAATCAGCTGTGTTCACATGATCAGCGATAAACTGATAAATTTTAGCGAGGCCCTGAATTTTCTTAGTTAACAACTACTTCTAGTAAGCAAAGATGACAATTACGCATCGCACTATTCTTTTTTAATATTATCTTGCAACGTTGACCAATGAGAGGAACAAAACTATTCAGCGATGATATCAAATGCAGCGCTATCGACCTTTTCTCTCAACTGAACATTTTTAGCATCGAGTAGGACATCGATTATGTCATCTTCGTTGCTAATGGAAGAAGCTGTTCAGTTGTGCTGCATGTTAAATAGTTTAACAGTGTGAGAATAGAAAAGAGATATCTGTAATTTGTTTGACTTGAGTGATCTTTCACAAAAGCTCTAGCATGCCACTACTTGTTTTTTCTGG
>JAHPZR010033463.1:17500-20000 GCA_019787425.1 Platygyra sinensis | reverse complement strand
TGTTTCAACTCGTGATTAAACCTATTCATTTTCAATAAGTATTTTATCACCCGACTTCTCTGTGATCTTAACGAGACTGAACTGCTCTTTCAAGGTGGTGGGATGCTCAGCTAGTCTGTGTCCATTCTTGGAATATCACCAGCACTATTGTCCTTCCATTTGACTTGTACGCGTCATTCGGAAACGTCATTATTACATCTAAAATCACATTCAGTTCATAAGGCGTCCTAAATACAAGACAAGCCATTTCCAAAATCTCCAAGTTACACCCGTAAAAGAGACGAACCTCCCTGCTCCTTCAATTGACTTGGCGGGTCCCTCCCACTAACCACTGGAATGGAAATCTGCCAATTGTAAACAGTCTCGTTCCAAAATCCTCTTCAGTTCTCTTTAAGCTTACCATGCATAATTCAGTTGTTTTGGTTTCAGTTTGTTTTAATTCCAAATATAAACCCATTGTAGACAGTTTGCAGCAAAGCAGCTTGAAATGTAAAGACACATGTATGGACTAGCACTGCTTATAAAACTTGAAGGATTAGAATGAAGCTCGCAAAATGACCTTTCTTTCCGAGGTCTCCATAAATTCAATATCATGTTGTTGTTAAAAGAAATGATTTAGAAATACATGAAACAAGAAATATGAGTGATAGGAACCGACGTTTCGGTGCATCTTGCGGTTTGTAAAAAGGCTAAGTTGAAGCGAATTTGCATAACATAGCGGCAAGCTAATTACTTAAATACTTTAGCACGAAGAGAATCGGACTGCACATTCAATGTTGGTTTAAGCTCTTGAATATACAGCATTTCATTAACCAGGCAGTCAAATTTGTTCATGCATTTCTTGATTACATTGAAACGTGCTAAGAAATTGTTCGGAACAGCAGTGTTATGTTCTTTGTAGTAATGCTTGCAGATTGATGACGCCTTTTGACGGTGTCCCTCAACGCGCGTGTGAAGGTGGCCCTTTGTATACCCAACATAACCTGCATCACACAGGTCACACTTGAATAAATAAACATATCACCAAGAAGTTATTACCAGTCATACGCGCAAGATCTCACGCCTTATCAACCACCAGATGGACCTCGACGAGCATATCTTGAACGTCTCATCCTACCAACTTTCGTTCTTCCAGAAACTTGTTCTTTGTCGAGGTTTGAACTTTGCCTTACTGCAATATGTATCTCCAATAGAGGTGAAAGTATCCTTTGAGAAAGCCTATTGGAGCCTTGAGCGCAGTCTCTCCGATGAGAAAATGAAAGAACTGGCTGCTACTACACTTTGATCTGTGGCTCTCAACTACATTGAACGGAAAGGCCCGCGTCCCCCTAAGGCACTCTTAGTAGCCATCGAAGAGCTAAAGAGACGCGATGACATCGTGATAACCAAACCAGACAAAGGGTCAGGTGTAGTTGTGACTGATAAGCATGAATACCTGCGTTTGTTATCGGATGCCTCTGTGAATGACACAAGCAAATTCTGTGCCGTCCCCATAGAGAGACCAAAAAGTAAAGGAAGACCACCCAAGTATTATCATCCTCTCTTAGAGAAAGAAAAACTGGTAGAGTCAACAGTGCGCAGAATTTTACCATCGGCGATTGCTGACTCCGTACGACCTACTGGATCAAGATTGGCTCATTTGTACGGGCTGCCCAAGACCCACAAGAAGAAATTAGCAATGCGTCCTATATTATCTGCTACGGGCACCTACAACTATGCCCTTGCTAAATGGCTGGATGCTAAGCTTAAGCCTCTGTCGGTAAACGAAAATACCATCACTGATATCTTTGCCTTCACAAATGAAATTTGTGGAGTTAAGATAAACCCGGGAGAAATCTTGGTTTCTTATGACGTCTCATCGCTCTTCACAAATGTACCCCTATATTCATGGCGTTTTAATAGGAATATCTTTTTTTCAGTTCTACAATAAACGTTTATTTACGAACTGAGAAAAAATAAACTGAGAATGATGAAAACGTATATTAAACGGTTATAGAAAAGTAAAATATAGCAACTAAATTTATACATAATTTGAAGATTATATTAGAAGACAAGCACACGAGAAAAACAAGAAAAAAATGAGCTACCAGGTCTGGTAGCTTGTTTTTGTTGTTGTTTTAATCATCAAGAAGGAAAACGACAATTTTCTTCGATATCTGCTGCGATAGATGCACCTTTTGGTCACATATAAGCAATAATTAAACGGTAAAGTAGGTATGTAAATTCCGCATACGAGCCAAGTGGCCAATCAGGCTGATGGAGCTCATCTCGGAGGGCAGTAAATGACTGCTTAGAAATTAATGTCGCAGAAACTGTTTCTCCGAGATCTAATTAACAGTTAAAAGTAGCAGCAGTTTTGTTTTGTGATAAATAAGATTCGCACTCGTTTCGTGAAAGCATTTGAGGAATCAGTTTGCAGTTTGACTTGATACAAGTCCCAGGAATGTTCTAAGTTGCTTATTGCGGTAAAATCATCTCTGACTAAGCAACCGAGTATGAA
>JAHPZR010033463.1:0-15000 GCA_019787425.1 Platygyra sinensis | reverse complement strand
TAAGGCCTAATAATGCGTCTAATACCATGCACAGAGTAAATAAAAAGCAAAAATTTGTTGAGACGTCAGTTCCCATTTGATGCCAGTTCCCGGTCATTTTATCCTTCCCTGACGTTCTAATTATGACATTTGCCGTTTTGATTTTTCAGGCATTTCCCTCCAATCTGCAAATCCAACGTGTCACAAACGTTCCAAGGCTGGAGCTGTGGCAATGGCTGTTTGCCTAATCTGTATTGTCGCCTGCCACGTTGCCAGAACATTGCATTTCCTGAATCATTTAGTAAATCAGGAAAGGTAACGATATTGCTAACACCTTGTATTTACATCTCACCAGCAAATGAAGCTATTCTATTTAAGATAATTTCCATGTTTCTTCACTGTCTAGGCATTTCTTAATTTGCAGCTCATCTAGTTTCAGCTCTAACATTACTTTTTTGCACAACTTCAGGAATGCTGAAATCTAGGAAAATGGTCCTGTTCAATCGAAAGTGCTCGCAAAATTTGGCCGTTTCTCGAATCGCTCGCAAATATTGCACGTGTGTTCACTGGCTAGTGCAAATTTTTTGGAACTGCTCGCATGTTCGTATTTTCGTTAAAATTCTCTGCCGTGTAGCGGAAGCATAATTTACATGCTGGAAACTAAAAAAATGGAAACAATGATTCCAAAGATCAATGGTAGCAAAATTTCAGTTCATCGTTTTATTGCTACAACGCCGTTTCATCCTGATGAGTGTGGTCATTCTTTCACCATACGAAACAGCGTTGTATCAATAAAACGATGAGCTGAAATGTTGCTACCATTGATCACTATAATCACTGCTCCTCTCAGAGTTGAGCGCTCTCTGAATTTATTCTATTCAAGTTCAAAAAACAATGTTTCCCATATGGCAAACTGGGAAACATTGGGAAAATGTGCATGCGTCATGAATGCTTCTGGAAAATGTTCCCTCGATTTTTTTGGACATCTTATTGAAACTGACCGGCGTCACCGGCCAGCGTTCAGTCCTATTTAGTAGGGTAACTCTCCCTGAACCATTTCGCTTGTAAACGAGGGCTATCTTTAACTCTCTTGGTAAGTACCTACTTACTTGTAAACAGGGCCTAAGAGAGCTTCAGCAGTCTCCTTTACGGTGTCCTCCGGCTGACTCACGTGAAGCTAAGTGACGAAATTTTGCATCAAACGTCTTATAAAACAAGGCAAATTGGTTGAAAGCTGCTGGGAATGCCTGAGATTAGTTGAACCGCGAAAAGTTCTTAACATGATGTTTCCTAGCTTTGCGCCTGTTGTCCTATTTTGGAGGTGTCAGCCAGATGACTTGGCGCAAATAACGTTTTAATAAAAGAGCGATTCCAGCTGACGGAAAATTTATGAAGTACTCGCTGCTCGCCATCGGTTATTTCTAAAGTGCTCGCTACTCGCAGGACAAAATTGATAACTGCTTGTGCTCGCAAAAAGAAACGCACTGCTCGCATGCTCGCAAATGCTCGCAAGGACCATTCGATACCTCTAAATCTGTTTGTAGCAAACAGAGTGTAAAGATATTGAACAAGGCGTCAGTGTATTGATATTCTTTCTTCAGTAACAAAATGTCCACCTGTAACGTATGTCTTCCGGCTGTACATTTCTTAGATCCACGTTCACGCGTCACTGAGCCATGGCGAGGAGTTTTCACGTGTTCATTCTCCTTCCGCTATGTGGGTTCAGTCAGTGACAACAGGTGGGTTCGAGGTATGTACACGTGAGACAGGCTTTGAGACAAATGGGACTGGAGTCGTCAACTGGCTGGCATTTCAAGCCCATCCACAATTAATACAAGGAGCTGTTACTATTGATGAAGTGTGGACAACACAAACCAAGTGCAACAAAGTGGTGTTCAAGCAGGTTAGTATAGAACTTGTTCATCGTCCAGATCAAGTAAAAACAGCCATTGAGGTTGCTCTCGTAAGAAATCATCATCTCTTGTAGCTTCCATGTAGGTAATCTACCATGAGAATTAACTCAAATCTTCATTTCACCAGTTGTATTTGGTATGGATTACATGACAAGGTGACAAGACAATATTGATGCTTACAAAATTCCACTTCACATGCACTTCCTGGAGTTCTTTGTTATATGCCATACAATTGAATTGACCGAGCAAAGTAACTTTCTCAGAATACTTTGATCAGTATTTTCCTCAGATTACTGACTTACACAATCCTTAACAAAATTAATATAACAAACGATTTTCATCACTTTGGGCAATTTTAAAGGTCTTTGGAAAGCAATTAAAAATCAGCAAACATACGTCTGGCATGGAAAAATATTATTCAGGGCTTTCTTCATGTAGAATGATATGTCGCGGCGTCAAGTAGGACGTGCAAGCAAATGCCTTTTGGCTTCCTTCTGAAGGCAGGGGTACACCTGAAGGATGTTTTGACATCGCTTAACACGGCCTTTCTGCCAATATCTCGGTCACGTTTTAAGCAACGCTAAATCTCTCTGCTTATTCCCATAACCACCGTTTGGCGGTTTTGTGTAAATTTTTGGGTGATTTTTGGACATTTTGGGAAGGAGATATTTTTTCTAAAAGAATAGGTTAAATTGAGGAAAATGCGAAATATTGAAGATTTGATGGATTTTGAAAATTGAAATTTGTAGTGAAGAATTACTAGCCGGATACCAAACAGTCCCCTACCAACCTGGGGCTCTCATTTGGGGTGGTCAACTGTCTGGTAGTGTTTCCAATCCATTTTAATCCTAACAATTCCCTTTTAATAATACTTCAAATTTCACTCCTATTCAGGTTTAAAACTGTGGTTAACTGTATGCCAACCAAACAAAAACTCTGATTTTAAAATAAACGTTTTTGTTAAAACAATGTTAAAGCGATGCTAACATAAATTCCTCAACATTTGCAGAGCTTTAGTGGAAGGCCATCTGTGTTTGTCTCAGCTAAGTACACACGTGACACAAAGCCTGATGACGCGATGTGGGTTTGGCTTGAGAACGTGAATTCCGTAGGTTTCGAAGTTTGTGTCAGAGAATTCTTACCATTTGATGGACAACACCAAGATACAATTGTGGTGAGCAAATAATCTTCATCTTTTTTATGCATCTAGAACTGTTAGACAATGCCAGAGAATCCAAACACCCGGATTGAATGAATATCCATATCTCCCACCTTTGTGTTGTTGAAAAAGGCCACATTAATTTAAATAAAAATTATATTTAACAAATTGAAGTCAGTTTTTTATGCGTCTGTCCTGTTATTGATCATGAATTTCGTCATCACATTATCAAATTAAAGTAGCTGTGGATCCACGAGGCGATAGCCGAGTGGATCCGCAGACTACTTTGACAATGTTAGGACGAAATTCATTATCAATAACAGGACAGACGCATTAAAAACTGACATCAATTTGTTTTTTACGATAACAAATTGTCGAATTGCCGGTTCTCGCTCGCTGACGCGTCGCATGAATTTTAAATTCATGTGTCTGTCCGCATATTGACAATACAAATTAGCCAATGAGCGCGCGTGAATTTCTGCAGTTATCGTAAAATTTGTTTTATTAATCATGCTTTATATGTATTTGTAAATTTTGTTTTGGCAGGACTGGTTTGCTTTCCTTGGAAATGGCTCCGATTTTAATTTTACGTTGGCAGGAGAAGCGGTTTTCTCTAACAGTGGCGATCCGATTGCTGACAACAACTATGGATTCTGCCAAGTCAGTGAATCTAGCATGCATCAGTCAGTCATCTCACTGTAACGTGTCTGATTGTTTGTTCGTTTGTTATTTGTTGTTGTTGTTGTTGTTGTTGTTTGTAGTGTCTTAGCAGCTTTGTATCGGTCATTACATGGCTTACTTCCACTGCGTGAAAGGAAATGGGAAAATCTCATGAAGTGTGGTTGGCATACTTAAGTTTTTACGTAGATGACTATTATCCGACGGCCCCCTAGCATAAGTGTGATTGATCTCTCAACTGCAGCAGACAATTTCAGTTTGGAAAATAGCAAAACCGAAAAGAGTGAAGAAAGGCGGCATGACTTAAAAGTCATTTCGCTGAATAAATGTTTTTCTCTTCACAGCAGGTGGACTTCAAACACCACTTTTTATTCTTCACCTGCTGTTCTCGTATCTTTCCATCACTATTATAATCGTCAAGCGAATCATCTCGGAGTTCCACAAGAAAGCAACATGATCACTGCCTGGGTGGAGGTAAGAAATTCCCCTTTACTATCATGTATGTTTAGTAACAATAATGTAGATATACATGTGTGGATAAGAGAACTTGCCTGCAGCAAGTCAATAAGAGTTACTTGACTCGAAGAATCATTTATATCCAGGCTCGGCCATGGAAAAAATTGCTTGAAAATTGGAAATTGATCTCATATCCATGAGGATTTGCGTCAAAGACATGAGTGGAACAGGAACTCAACACGAACCTCTGTCTGAGGACAGGATATGATCTTATTCAATAACAAAGAAATTCTCGTTGGAGGGAAGCCCATATTCATCAGTGAATGGTTTAACAACAATATTCTGTCTATACAAGACTTGCTGAATAGTAATGGCCAGTTTATGTCTTACCAAGAATTTAAAAACAAATTCGCTTGTAAAACGAACTTCCTCCAATTTTATCAAGTTGTAAGTGCAATACCGAAGCATCTAGTCACAAAAGCAAAAACCACAGTTCCACCGGAAAGTGAACTATACATTGAGAACAGCCCCCTTTTCCAACTAGACGACCAGACAGCAATCCACTTAGGCAAAGCCAAAACTAGGGACTTCTATTGTTTATTTAACAAAAAAATTCACACGAGTTGTCAAACTGGCCCAACAAAATGGAACCAAACAATGCACCTGGATGGAGAGGCATGGAAAAAAATATTTAACTCCCTGAAAAACATTTGTAAGGAATCAAAATTAAAAGAATTTCAATTCAAACTTATTCATAGAATTGTCGTAACAAAAAAAGAGCTTTTTCGATACGGAATCAAAACGGATGACGAATGCCTCTATTGCGGTGAACATGATTCAATTGATCACACATTTAAAGATTGCGAATTTGTTAAACACTTTGTAAAAAATGTCATCGACTGGTTTAATGCTGTCAATAATTCGAACTTTATCCCAACGATTGAAGAAAAATTATTTGGCATCATGTCCGGCCCATATGATAAAACATTACTAAAGAAGTTTAATTATACGACCTTGTTTATGAGATACTACATCCACACTTGTAAGATGCATAACAAAGCTATTCACCTCTCTACTTTCGTTGACAAAGTGTTATTTAAATACAGAATTGAAAAATTTTCTTAATAACTAATTGGAAAAATACTCCTCCTCCAATGTATGCACCACAAGAGACACGTTTGAACGATTTAAATACTTATAAAAGCGTGTAATGTCCTATATATACAATACAGTATTATCTTTTTAATTAGAAGAAATTCTCCTTCACTGTATTGAACTGGTAACAATGTAAACTAGATAAACACATGCAGATGGTAAATAAAGATGTCAAAAAAAAAAAAAAAAAAAAAAAAAAAAAAAAAAAACCTCTGTCCGTTAGCTACGTTGTGATTGGAGGTAACCATAAATGACTGTCTTCCATCTGGCACTTGTAAAAAAAGTCTTCCAGTAATTGTTAATGGAAGACACATGATTGAGCAAAAGCTTTATAAGATGTTTCGACCAGCTGAATGGACTTTCTTGGAAGTGACTACGCCTGATTCCAAGCATGGAATATAATATATGCACAGTGCTCTATTCAGTATCGTAAGTTATTTTCTGTCGACAGAGGTAAGAGGTAATGGCTGAAGTAGTTGTTGACGTTTTATACGGACTCATTCATTCCTACGTAATTACTTTTCACAGATCTCAATCCATGCCTTGACGTACATTGCCCATCATTTGGAGTTTGTAAGACTTCTGGTGCTCATGACGCTCGCTTTGTGTGCTATGAAGACTGCCCCCCTCCTATCAGGATCCAGTGTGCACTGCGAATGGAACAACATACGACAACAAATGTTGGCACCAGTTAAACTACTGCAGGGGACTGGAAAACAATCTAGTTTACCATCCTGGAAGCTGCGAAGGTGAATAACACTCCCTAGTACAGATCAGTTTTTATATCCTCGAGTCTAGCTCTGATATCTTCTAATTAACAATTCGATTATGAGCTCGAGATTTCTATGAGGTGATAGTTAATGAGGCCGAAGGCCAAATCAACTATCGCCTCATAGAAATCGAGAGCGAATAATCTAATTGTTTTAGTAGAATTCTTACTGAAATTAACAAAAATAACGGTCTCCAATGATTTTCCCAGCACGCATTATTGAACTTTACCCTCAAACAAAGTTGCACGTATCGAACTGTCCTTGGCAAAGTTGCAGTTGTTTACGCGCGTAACCGCTTTTTCAATATTTTCAAGTTTTAAAGTCAAGAAACCGTATATGTGCTTCTTCTAGTCTTCTCAGAAATTTAATTACCCGTTTGCATCTAAAATTCCTTCCAAAACTTCGAAAAAACTACTAAAACATCGCCGTTTTTTCGTGGACTACCGGCAGCCAACTGTACTCTAATGGCTGATAGTATACGAGTAGCTCAGCCAATCAGATTGCAGCATTTGCATTAGTATACTAGTAGAATTCTACTAATGACATTTAGCACAGCTTTGTGTGAAAAACGATTTCAAATTTATACTTTCAACTTCATCTTAAACAGGTTTTCCAATTGCTCGCGACAGAGTAAAACTAGAGGTTCCAAATGGTCTGATTAAAGCTGCAAAACAGTTGAGTTCCCGCCATATCGTTTCTATCCTGACAGAAAAGTCTACGTCCAAATTACTGTGAGTCATTTTTATCTAGATGACTCCGAAACTGTCCATGACGCTGTTACCACGTGGACTGAAAATGTTAACACGATGAACTTCACAGTTTGTGCGATGCTGGCTGGAAGGAAAACAAAGAACTTAAATGCTTATGCTACTGTGGATTGGATGGCGTACCAGGGAGCTCCAGTCGAAGGAATGGCGGGTATTGTCAAGATACAAAAGTGGTGGTCTGGAACAAATTGCGCGAATGTGACTTTTCCCAAGGTAGGATCATGTGTTAATAGGAGGGCTGCCTCTCTTTTTGCTCATCATCTACAACTAAACAGAAAAATCGTTTGTATTCAGTGGTCCTGTTTTTTACATCCAGGACAAGTTTAAGGAGGATCCTGTGGTTCTTGTGACAGCAGAGCATCTAAGGACTGGTAAGGAGTATGATGCCGCTCTTCTCTGGACTGAGGATGCTACTAAGAACTCATTCAAAGTTTGTCTTCGTGAAATGCAGAACTTTGATGGAAAGCATGAAGACATCCATGTGGTGCGTGTTGAACTTGTGGACTATTATGAACATTTAGCAATTATTGAATGAGGCTGAGTAGGATATGAAGAATTCTGCAGATCAAGGAGGGTGTTATCCACAGAGGCCGAAGGCCGAGGTGGATAACACCCTCCGAGGTTTTCTCGGTCAACGGTTCAATAATCTGCAGCGGGCTGCACTTTTGACGTCATCGGTTCAATAATTTTCAGCGGGCTGCACTTTTGACGTCATTGATTAAATATGACGAAGATTCTTTCCAAATTTGGTGAACAGAAGCTGGTTATGGTGAATTATGCGTGTGGTTTTAACCAATCAGAAACGGGGACATATTTTGAATGAATAATAATAAAAGTTTTGAGGGGTTTGGTACTTGTAAACACTCCTCACAACTTGTGATTGTAGCCAAAATGAGTGTAAAAGAATTGTTGGTTATTTTTCATTTACTTTCTTGCTCAACAAACATTGCTCTTTATATTTGCACCCTTAAAGGGGCTCAGTCACGGCATCTTGAGTTGTTTTGAACATCGAAAAAATAACCGTTAAATTGAAGGAAACCTGAAAATAACACTTCATAAAGATAGAAAAACATCAAAGAGATGATAATAAACCATAAAGGAACAAGGATGGTTAAGGATGGAGAAGATTGACACGGATTGCAAACAACGAATTTGAAAAGTTTAGCTAAGCTTTTCAAACGTGACTGAGCCCCTTTAAACACTTTTCCTTAAGTTAACCGTTATATGGCTCTATATTGTTGAAAAGGGCCTCAATGGAGGTGCTGGAACCCTATTTATGTGAATGTTTTAGCACTGTATATTCTTCAACTGTCGGATCTAATCTAGCTGTTGAACAACGGCCAGCCAACTTATAGCAAAATAATCTCTCGAATCTTTTACATACCAAAATCAGTTTAGTATATAATAGTCACGAAGAAACCAGATACACTGTATGCTTTATTACAGAACTGGAGCGCGTTTTCTAAACTACACAAGCCACTCTTCGGTGAGGATGGCTTCGTAAAGTTTCCAAACACACACACACCAAAAGATGAAGATAACAACGCCTACTGCGACAGGTAAGTTAATCTGAGCTGTCTCTAAAACACTTCTTGATTTGGAAAAACAGAACATTGAAAAGAAGCGTGGTGGTCTTACTGACTGCTTTGAACTGGTGCATCGAATACATTTAAAAGTAAGTTATAGGCGGACTCCTTGACACTGATTTGATGTGCTACTAAATACAAGTATCATAGGGAAAAATTCATAAAATCGTTTTAATAACTGAGTCCAAAATCATTTTTTTCATAGTTGCATATACACGATATTTTGCCAACTAAAAAGCATTTTTCTTGGCATTTAATGTATTTAAGTATACGCCGGTTCCAAAATGCTAATAATAGAATTGTTTGGAAAAGCAGCACTACGAAAAGTTTACGTGGCTATCTTACATTACAGTTCGTGCACTTTACAAGAAGTTACAATATAACACCATCAGTTCTGATATCTGCCAATCACCGTACAACGGAAAGTGGAAACTCTGCACCAGTTCATAACGGTATCACAACATGGATCGAGGTAAAACTTTGCTTCTTAGGTTTGTTAAAGTTACATCGGGTAATCGAGTAATGCGGGCATTATTGATTTAAGAGCCTGAAAAGCTCAAAAGGGGTAAAGGATAATGTCACATAACGCGAACCCAAAAGTCATGTTCTTACCGGCGATCTTGATCCATCAGCTATGTTGCACGCCCTCATTTTATTGATTTATACTAAACATTTCGAACGTAGAAGTATCAAGTTGTTTACATAGTGTAATTGTCTACATGAGCTGAGAAGTTCAGTCTGAACTATGAAAAACTGTTACTTACACTGTAAATCAGAAAGATCTGTTTTAGCCCTAAAAATAGGGTCGATTCGGTGAGTAAAATACAGCCCGATTTTTGGGTCTAATTTGGCTCCCTTAAATCAGGGCCAATACAGTCCAATTAGCAAGGGCTGATTTGGTCCTTGGGCTGAAATGGGGCTGAAACAGATCTTTTCAATCTTCAGTGTACTATATTCCCGCAATGTTCACTCAAGAAAGACGCTGCGGCAGCGTCGAAAGCTTTCGATGGCTAAAACATTTACTCTGTTTCGATATCTCGTTTCTTATTATTATGCATCGAATACATTTAAAAGTAAGTTTTGCGGACTCCTTGACACTGATTTGATGTGCTACTAAATACAAGTATCATAGGGAAAAATTCATAAGATCAATTTAATAAATACAAATTATTTTTTCATAGTTGCACATACACGATAATTCGCCAACCAGAAAGCATTTTCTTTGTATTTGGTGTATGTAAGCACGCGTTCCAAAAAAGCTAAGAATTTATCAAAAAATTCCTTTAAAAAACAAATGAAAACGTCTTTATTTCAGATCCTAGATAATGAAGATTCTTATCTTGATATCGAAAATATTTCCTCCAAGCTTAAAGACTACACAATTAAAACAAATTGATCCAATTACTTTAGTACCTAATTTGCTCCAGACGTATACTTTATTGGTACAACTATTGATGCATTTACCAGTTATGCTTCTCTTTATAATATAACAATGTCTAACTATTTAGTTTTTAATTTTCTTTACTTAATATTGTAACTAATGATTGACCTGCCTCGAATAGCGAATTTGCTATCTGCGGGTCAACATAAACTTAAATTTTTTGTTATGAGAAATAGAAATAAAATTGATTGAAAAATTCATTGATTGAATTGTTACAGGTTTTAATTGACCTTTTCTGCACTTGAGTGAAAGCCACAGTTACTTTCAAGTCCCCCTACTCTTGTGTTTGAAAAAGAGCTTCACACATGTTGTCGAAAGGTCTGTCACCAGCAAACATTTACTCAGTTCTGTCCTCAAACCGATGATGTCGTAGCATTTGTAACAGGCTATGCTGTTCTCAAAGGTCAGTACAATCTGCAATTATGTTTTGAGTAGCTAGATAGCAAGTAACCTGTAATGACAACAGTACGTGCCATTTAGTTTCACCAATGCATTTTGCTTTCGACTATTTGAATGTGAATACTTAATCTCACAGGGGCACCCGACGATCAAATTAAGCAAAAAGGCCTCTAAGGGAAATTTCTGGGCTCCTTGCAATGTTTAAAGACTGTTTAAGGAGTTGTTTTAATCAGCTAGAAAAATTTGATCTGTTCGGATTTCTTAGCTAAAGATTGAAGTGCCCGAAAATTTTAGGGAATGAACTCTTCATTTCAGAATTTGCTAGCTGAACGTTACCTTCAAAGAACTTCTCTGCGAACTTTTTTCTTACCCGAAAATGCTAGGCGACCTTTTTTAGAGCCAGAAATTTTAAAAATATGCTTTCCGAAAATCTAAGGGACTGTTTTTCCCTGCATTTCTCTGGTTGCGAATCTTTTAGGTGATGTTTTAGTAAGAAATCAGTAGCTTTTTGGCAATGCATTATCCGAAAGTCTCAGTAGAACGGGTAGACTCTCCCGAACAGATATTTCATCGAAGTTTCTCGTTGGGTGCCCCTGATCTCAAACATAACCGGCAAAACCTCTCTATCAAATTGGGTATAGGTTAGCATTCATCTTAATCTAATAACGCGGCAAGTTGACGTCGTTAAATAACTTTCATTGACAGTGTTGTCAAGTAATTTGTTCGTGCTTTTAGCTGTGCGTCAGCATATATAGTTATATGGATGCATTTGGGAAGTTGAGAGCAATAAAGAAGCAAAAGTTGCTGTCGACAACGCCTCGATAAGCTCTTACGTTTCTTTCATATTCTCCAATCTTCCCGCGTACATCATTACTCGATAATGCATAAATAAGCATGAAACAATTGTTGATAAAGGCAGATACCTATTTCTTATTTTAACAGATATCTGTGATCCAGGATGGAGCTATTTCAACGGGTTTTGTTATTTTACAAGCGAGACATGTACAAACTGGACAACAGCGTGGTCAAAATGTCGCCAGGAAAACTCGGTTCTTGTTAATATCGACAGCAACGAAGAAAATGTCTTTATACAGCACCGCCATAATGGAGCCAAATCATGGTTGGGATTGAATGACATCTCTAAGGAGGGCAACTTCACCTGGGTGGATAGAGGAGATGGTAACTTTACAGCCTGGGCCAAGAATCAGCCAAATAATTACCGAGAAGAAGATTGTGTGCACGCTCTTGGTGTGAAATATAATTATGAATGGAATGATGTTCAGTGTAGCGATTGTCACCCGTACACTTGCAAGAAAGGTAAGACTGATTGAAATCACTGCTTACTGAGATGTGTCGAGAAACGATAGGAACTATATATATGTATGTAGCAAATATGACTATCAAAGTCAACATGTTATCCTTTGTTCGCCCAAAAAGCGAAGGAAATAAATCTTTGTTATCACGAACATATCAAACACGAAGGGTCGTGTTTCACCTCATTGGGAAAAGAGTTGAACATTCGACGCGTGGCGGAGTATTTTTAATGAACTTTAAGGTGCTTGGAGATTTGTTTGATATAGCTTCTCAATCTAAATTAAGGAGAAACGGGGAAGAGAATTAAAAGGACGAACAAAATCGTAAAAGGCTACGCTAATGTTAATATCAGATATCCAACACCGTCATGGTCATGACTCCCTCTGTCTGAGAATTTTCATTCAAACACCAATGTCTTGTATGTAGTTCCTTGCCTTGCAAAGCCACGCCCCGTCTACTGTAATAAACTTACCATAATGGATTAACTTGGCGAGGTAACAGTACCTGTAAAATCATCTCGTAATCCACATTTTATTGCTAGACGTGAAAAGTCTCTTCAAACTACAACACGTAATAAATTATGATCAATTTCAGTCAGACGTAGACGAATGCCAGATATCGATAATGGAATGCAGCCAGTATGATGAATGTGCCAATACCGAAGGCTCCTATGAATGTCGGTGCAAGGCTGATTACCAATGGGACGGCTTCAACTGCATCGGTTAGTAACGAAAACAATCTGCAATGGGGTCTGCAATGCGAAATACGGTATTCAAAACGAGGCAGTATCAAGTAAGGAAAGGTTCTGAACGAAACCAGGTTATAACACGACAGAAAATACTCCTTTTATAAAATCTATCATTTTGTTATCATTTTACATTCTTTTACCTTT
This sequence comes from Platygyra sinensis, assembly GCA_019787425.1. Lineage (NCBI taxonomy): Eukaryota > Metazoa > Cnidaria > Anthozoa > Scleractinia > Merulinidae > Platygyra > Platygyra sinensis. The sequence continues at coordinate 2,491 of JAHPZR010033463.1, read as the reverse complement.
AAGAAACGGTTTAATCTAGTACACAATGTTTTTGTAACACAAATTGTCGAACCGAGCATTTTCTTGCGTCATAATTAACAACTAGAACTACTATGTGGAACTTACCGGAGCCCAGTGGGACACGGGATTGTATAAATATAGTTAACCTCACGTACTCCTTCCCCCTCTTCTGTGGAGGCTAATACTGACGTAACTCACAATCAGAGACAAAAAACCCCAAAGTTTTTGGTCTCCCCAGCAGTACATATACACATGATGGTTGCTATTGACATACAATTGATGTGATACAGATCTAAAGAAACAATCACCTGCACCGCCAACATCTTTTTAATTGGTTGTAAACCTAGTACACCTAATCTTGACTGCATCAAATTGTTAGAGGAAATAGGAGAGGTCAACTGCATTGTTGAGCTGTGATTTTGCATAAAAGGTCTAATTATTACAGTCTTTCCCGTAAAACTGTGAACACCAGAGAAAATTTCTGGAATGTTTACTGTTTCGCGACCAATCAGAAGCGAGATGAAACCGCAAAAGATAACCGCCAAACCGCAGCATGCATTAGTCACGACTTGATTCGAAACAACGAGCTGGCTTTTCTTCCACGACTAACCTTCAAAAATCAAACTACCGAACTCTGGACAGATTTAGAAGCGAGTTTAAATTGTCAAAATTTACAACGGTAGAAGTTTTCGGATGAAGGCCTCACAGCTAGAAAAAATTACGGATCGAAAATCACCAATCACAGCCAACTAGCATGACCCTTTGAACTGCACGTTAAGCACCCCGGTCAGCTCCGCTTCTGATTGGTTCGTTATTTTTTGCTCTCAGACGCGCTGTCTAGCCTTGTCTGATCCTATCTACGACCATCTACTTGATTCAACATCGCTTTCCCGTAATATGTCACTAAACATATCATTCATATCTATTCTTTGCATATAAATAAGCTGAAATACAAAAATAACAATTTCAGTATATGAAAACGGAAAAATTGAAGATTTGTCGTGGAAGAAAAAGCCAGCTCATTGTTTCGAATCAAGTCGTGACTAATTTATGCTGCGGTTTGGCGGTTATCTTTTGCGGTTTCATCTCGCATTTGATTGGTTGCGAAACAATAAACATTCCAGAAATTTTTCTGGTGTTCACGGTTTTACGGGAAAGACTGTAATTCATGATGATCAGTGTTGTATTGAGTAGGTCCTGGATTCTTCTCAAATTCACATAATTGGTCATATGACTCACAAAATTGCAAGAAAACAATGATAAACATTGACGTGCTTTACATTTTAGTTTCATTATCTTGTGATATTGTGATAATGCCTGCTAAAGAAAGACAACAAATAAGCTTTCTTGGGTATAGCCATTTTATTTAAATTAAAGGGGCTTAGTCACGTTTGAAAAGCTTAGCTAAACTTTTCAAATTCGTTGTTTGCAGTCCGTGTCAATCTTCTCCATCCTTAACCATCCTTGTTCCTTTATGGTTTATTACGATCTCTTTGATGTTTTTCTATCTTTATAAAGTGTTATTTCTAGGTTTCCTTCAATTTAACGGTTATTTTTTCGATGTTCAAAATAACTCAAGATGCCGTGACTGAGCCCCTTTAATTATCTTTGGATCGCGTTTGTTATTACATTTATATCGAGCCTTAATTTCAGCCGCCTCCTCCTCTCGCTAAGTCTCGGGGGTGAGACGACGTCTCTCTCCCGAGACTTAGCGAGAGGAGGAGGCGGCTGAAATTCAGGCTAACTGATATCGTGCATGATAAAGTTTTGTCACCTTATTAACATAGCGATGGAGCTTTGAAGACTTCGATGTCTTAATCGTTGAAATCTTTTTGAAGACAAATTTCTACACGAGCAAATCTAGATCGCCTTGCAGCACATTTTTTAAGATGATATAAAGTTAGCTTTGATAAGTGTTCGCTTTGATTCTCAATAAGTTTCACCAAGTTTCACGATGGAAAGTGATCGCTCGTAAATTTTGTCTCTCCAAATATTCACTCTTAAATTTTCGCTCATAAACTAGTGCATCGTAAAAGTTGGTGTCGTTCCCCAAAAAGCTATAATCTTTCTCTTGACTGTCCTCGTGCTTTTCAAAATGGCGGATAAGATTTCAACCAGCCAGCGAGGACTCCCAAAAGTAACGAGCCCGCGATATATCTAAAGTCAGCGATATATCCCTCACAATGTAACGTTGAAAAAACGAAACCGTCTGCATTTTAAGACCGGTGCCCCAGCCTAACTGGGCCCCGGTAATTAGATTATGAGCTCTCGATTTATATGAGGTGATAGTTGATGAGGCCGAAGGCCGAATCAACTATCGCCTCATAGAAATCGAGAGCGAATAATCTAATTGTTTTAGTAGAATTCTAACTGAAATTAACGCAAATAACAGTTTCCAATGATTTTCCCACGCATTATTGATTTTTACCCTGAGACAAAGTTGCACGTATCGAACTGTCCTTGGCAAATTTGCAGTTGCGTACCCGCTTTT